>OY744615.1:10472114-10622114 GCA_963556255.1 Allolobophora icterica | reverse complement strand
GAACCCGAGCGCTCAAACAAATCGGCTTCTGCGTTCAACATCGAAAGTCGCCAATAAACGCTTGTGCTTGGAATAATAAAACTGTCGGGAACGAAGACCGTTGGCGACCCATAGGGACATGTCTTCGGTCGATATATCGACGGTCGACCCAAGTGTCATCGACTGATTTGTTGGACTCGTTCTATATGAACAACGTCCGAATACAAACATGAATGTATCGGTCAGCCCGGTCTAGGTTATTAAGATCGATTTGATTGAATAATGACAAGATTTAGCTAGATTCGAATAGTCGAATATAATAAAAACTTAGTCGGATTTCAATGAGAATCTTGAATAAATATACCCGTTCAATGGCCATTATAGAGATTAGAATATTTAATCTTACTTTATTATTTAATTAAGATTAAGATTATTTAATCGGATTAGATTCAACGGCCCACTCTGGATCAGAATACATTGGTTGGGCTTTAGATGGGAGTGAGAGATCAAATCACCGAAGAGACTGGAGATCAAATGACTGAAAGAATGAAGATAAAATGTCGGGAAGAATGAAGATAAAATGACTGAAAGAATAAAGATCAAATGACTGAAAGAATGAAGATAAAATGTCGGGAAGAATGAAGATAAAATGACTGAAAGAATAAAGATCAAATGACTGAAAGAATGAAGATCAAATGACTGAAAGACTCGAGATCAAATGACTGAAATAATGAAGACAAAATTACTGAAAAGAATGAAGATAAAATGTTGGAAAGAATGGAAATCATTATGAGAAAAAGAATGAAGATAAAATGTTGGAAAGAATGGAAATCATTATGAGAAAAAGAATGAAGATAAAATGTCGGAAGAGACTGAAGATGAAATGACCGGAAGAATGACGATCATGTTACCGGAAAGAATGGAGATCATTCGCACTCATATCAGTCAGAAATGGCTAGTGTCAGGAACTGATACAATTCTAGTGTGTGGCTGTCGTACACAGGTAGGGCCCAACTCCAATGAAGTTGACTCCAATTGCGATGATAACGATGGTCATGATGATGAGAGTGATGATGATCATGTTAAGGCGACGAAGAAGATGATTATAATGATGATGATGAGTATAATAATAATATTCGTTTATTGATTCAGACTGACTAGTACGCAGTAAGATTGCATGATATACTAGTAACAGTCCCAGTCGATGACAAATTTAACAGGAGTCAAATTTAACTGTAAGGCAGCCTGCATGGCGCCCATCTGTCATACTGCTCATTTTACCATCGCCATCTAGGGAATGGAAGGCTGAGCATACCTTATGGGGCTGGCGGGTATCGAACCCGCGTCCTTCTGATCTTCGTGCCAGCATGTTACCATTCAATATCATCTCCCCGCCCCATGATGATGACGATGATGATGATGATAAATAGTTTCACTCTACCATGCTTGCCAGCGTCGTACGAACAGTGTAAAAGTACAATTTTTTCTTTTAACATACACATAATTATTAGAAGTTAACGAATGAAAACGAAATTTAACAATCGCATCAAAGTCTTTTACCTCAGCAAATCAGTTGGCGTTGACAATTTCCTCACTAGCGTTGAATTCGTTACAGTTCAGCGTTCAAAACCTCGTTTCAAGTATCCAAAACCGATTCCCAACTCTGTCGATCAGTTTAGAAGAACACTATTAATAAGACACCCTACTGGCTGTGTTATCTGTCGTAGAACCGCGAGTAAAGGACGACTAGTAGGCCTATAAGCTATATATTCAAATCAAGATCCCCTCTTAATCGACCAGTTAGGTTAAGTCTACCAGCGTATGCGTCTTAAACGTTTTATCTGTCAGCAAAGCCGCCTTCTTCGTCTCTGGTGTTTGGTCTTACGGAATCGGTCTTTTATAAGCTGCGGCTGAAGTGGCTCGCACGTTTTTCTGCGCGCCTCGTCTATAAATAGCCAGAGTCACCGTAACGTTTTTCGACGAATGACTAGCATGCGTCAGAGGTACTTAATCAACGATTTGTTTTAGAGACATTGTTTCTCCCTGCCTCCCTCACTGCTTCCGCCCCTGCCGCCTTCCGTACCTTGCATCCGGCTCCTCTGCCTTCTCTTCACTCTGCATCTTTCTCTGCCTCTCTCTCGCTGTCTCTGTCTGTATCTCTCTATGTCCCTCTGTCTCTTTTGGTCTCCCTCTGCAACTGTATCTGTCCCTGTCTCTCTCTGTCAATGACTTTCTTTGTCTCTGTCTATCTCTGTCGGTCACTCTGTCTGTCTGTCTGTCTCCGTAACTCTCTGTGTCACTGTTGGTATCTGGCTGTTTCAGTTGGTATCTGTCTCCATATTTGTCCCTGTCTTTGCTTGTGTCTTTCTCTGTGTATCTGCGTAGTTCTCTCCCTGTTTAAATCGTCCCACCCTTCCTCCCTTCTTCCTTCCCTCCCTCCTAACCCTCTGCCTCCTTCGTGTTCTGCCTGCTTTATCTGTCTCCCTCCCTGATTATTTTATCTCTGTCTGTCTGCCTCTGTCTGCCTCTGCCTCGTACCTTGCACTGCCCACAGGCTGTTCACAAGAAGACCCTTCAAGTCCCCCAACTCCATGAACCACATAGCGTAAGCGTAAGCGAGTGAATGGTAATGAATCATACACATGCCTGCGCGATTCTTACAGGTTTCTGGATAATGCCACTCCTTTAGGCAAGCAATCGTTTTGAAGCTTCCACCTCCTCTCGTCTCCATTCACAGGTCCCAGAATACAAATCCTAACTTTTACGCACAGTCTGTATGCGTAGGCTACTTTGAGCGATAGTCCCATCCGTGGACGTCTGTGCAATAGAGAATGGACAGTAACCTCAGTGGATTTCTAAACAGGAGCAAGTTAGTTGTCATCTTTCTCGGCCAGCGACAATGGTCCTCAGAAGTACTCACATGAATAACATTGCAAATTTATACTTACTTATTTACCGTTATTCTAATAACAAATTATATTATTTTGTTTTTTATATAGTTAAGCGACAACGGTACTCAGAAGTTCTCAAATGTATGACAATGCAAATTTATACTTACTTATTTGCCGTTATTCTAATAACAAATTCTATTATTTTTTTTATAGTCAAGCCAGGAGCGCCTGTGTTGAGTTTCCTTGAAAAGGCGATATGTCGGTGAGCACTTAGAGTAATAATTACATTTATTTATAGTACATCAAGATATAATTTGGAGGAAGAGCTGAACCACTATACCCAGCGCGTCCACAGGTGGCGGATAGTGGAACGGCCTTCAGGAAGAAGGATAACTGCGAAATAAGCAGGGATTTATCTCCAGACGAATAAGCAGTCACGGACCAACAGCGGCAGTAACATCAGGGTGCAGTGGGAAGGCGTCGCCATCCCCAAGAAAAGCTGCATAGCCCAGTTGATGGAACTGTGACAAGGCGAAAACAGGTCGCCTTAAAATAAACCTGGCCCCTGCTGCAGGTACCTCGGGAGAGGGAAAGGGCTGAGAGAGAGAACTCTGAGGACAAACTGCATCTTATCTCTGGAAGATCCAGAGCCAGTCCCTAAAGAGGAGGGTCGGACGAATGGGTGCAGATACTTCGCCGTAAAGAAAAAGACGATAGAAATCCTTTTGTGCACAAGACGAAAACAAAGGACACACCGAGCACAAGACAGGGAGTCCTGGAGGAAAGTAATCAAAGGCACAGTGGACACCTACGGGCTATCAGCCCATGGACGATGAAGAAGAAGAAGAAGACATCAAGATGCGACACTCGATGACTCCTATAATTGTCCAAAATTGTTACGTAAATGTTAAGATAAATCTCCGAAAGTTCTCAGAAAAGCCGCAGCCGGGAGACCAGCTTACTTACCTCCGTTGTATCAAACCAAGTCAACAAAAGGTCTGTTGTTTGATCAATGCAGGTCAGAATCTGAAGGGCCAATCCTGCTCACTGTTGACACTTAAAATGCCAATCGCATGGGTGACGTTGCAATACATATAGTTATGGACATAATGAATGTGGCTGTATCACCCTTATCATACTTTCCACTAGAAGACAGGGTTGTTTAGCAATGCTGACCAGTATATATATATATATATATATATATATATATATATATATATATATATATATATATATATATATATATATATATATATATATATATATCCCAAAAAATCAATCAATCAAAAAAGGTTTATTGCGACCAATAACAACAATATCACAATTCCAACTTTTAAGCACAATTAGACTGATACTAGCTATTGGTAGCAATGGGCGGCCCCAAAGGGATACAATCCCGCTTAGCGGGGTCACCCCAGTATCCACGTAACAGCTTCTAGATAAGGCTGGTATTCTTTGGATTAATTCTAGGAATAGTCTCAACTAATCTTAATTAAATTCCTTAATTAATGCCTCCTGGCCTGGCCCAGGTGCGTATTCACTCCAATGATCTGGACCCTTCAGGAGTGGCCCGGTGGCGCTGCTAGGGGAGTGGTTGCGTTTTTCCCATATATCTTCGTAAACTAGCTTTAAACTCAGATCTACTTTTCGACAGTCTTATTGCAAGTGGTATTTCATTCCATAACTGCTGTCCCGAAGATTTAATACTAAATTCCCTTGCGCTGGTACGGGTTCTTATAGCATTGAATATATATATATATATATATATATATATATATATATATATATATATATATATATATATATAGGCCTATTCAATTCAATGTCATACGAAGGGCCATATTTATATATATACGGAGTATCATTTTTTTAGTGTAGCCTACTCTGGGATCTTTGATATATACATTTGTAGGGAGTATCATATCTTAGTGTACTTTGAGCTCTTTGATATATATACATATATAAATACATATATGAAGTGTCATACCTTAGTGTACTTTGAGATCTTTGCCGAAAATAAAGCTGGTTGGTTTCACTTGCATTCTCCTTGTCTCTTGTTATTAAAGTTCACTGTTTTTTCTCAGATGATAACATCATCTTCAGCGAAAGTGAATCCCTGAGTTGTGCTTTAGTAATCGTTTGCATTTAAATTAAAGCCCATCAAACATGACTTCAGAAAGAAAAGAAAATTTTTTGAAGAAAAGAGTTTTTCACAAGAAATTCAAGAATTCACATTTTCTCGAAATAAGTGATAAATACAGCCCTTTTTTCAGCAAAAGGTTGCCGTTCCCATGTAATGAGTGAATTTTGCAAATGGGGAAGTTTTTCGATCTCTAGATTCAACTTTCACCTTCAACCTTACTTTCAAGCATTGGTGATTGAATGAGATCTTAAGGCACTGAAAACAACCAATTTAAATTCTTTTCCTTTCGCTACAAAAATTATCGATGTTTGAGAGGAATCGGAGATAAAATTAGTGGAGCTTACTAGCTACAAAGTTTTCAAGCAAAGTAAATAGATGTCAGATTTTTTTTATCCTAGACATTTCCTCCACTATTAACATATCCCATTCTATTTGTACTGCTGTAGGCTAAGGGTCATGGATCCAGAGTTTAACGACATCTTATATCCAGGGCCGCCGACAGAAATTCCGGGCCCCTAGGCAGAGCAGTCACGGGCCCCTTAGCAGAGCAGTCACGGGTCTCTAAACTATGTTTAAGCTTTATATAAATATAATATCGTACGGTCGTACGAAAAAATAAAAAAAACAATTGAAACAATAAAAGTGCGGGTACGACCGTACGATATTATATTTATATATACAACTATGATTTTAAACACCTTCACCGTAAATGTGTAACTGTCTATCAGTCTTAACCTTAATCATGATCTTGAACAGAACCTGACTTGCCTGCCTATCGATTTCATTTTTTGAGCGAGTTCCCGCTATTTGGGTTTCTTGTACGCTAAGGAAATGTCGAGAAAACAATTACATATAAATAGACTTTCTCTAGAAATATTTAAAAGTCTGGGTTGAAGTCAAGGTTTACAACCACACATACAGTGCTCATTTACCCAGAAGTCCGCGCTTTGTTTCCAGTTAGTGCTGAACAGAAGGCCTAACAGCAGACGCTCCAGCTTCCGCATGATTCCCTGCGAATTCTTTTGTGGGTTGAGCAGACGGTGGGAGACGAAAGAGGTGTGGTGTGGCATCAGAAGGGTTCTTATCACAACAGAGGTCTGTGCGTCTGGCGGCTGGTGTTCTTTGGAAGCCGGGGTTGATTTCCAGAAGCACCAGATTGGAATCGCCGACCAATGATAACAATGGAATCTTTGACTGCCAGTCGCCGAAGTCGCAGACTATCTCGACAGGATGTAATCGCTCCGATCAGGATCATGTCAAACATCCGCTCATTTGTTCGTTGCTTGGTTGCTTGATTCTTTCGTCTATTTTCGCAATGATTAATCAATCAATTAACTAACTGATTGGCTGACTGACTGACTGATTTATTGATTGATTGACTGGCGTGCTGTGTGATTGATTGATTAATTGATTGAATTGATTGCAATGATTGACTTACCGACAGACTGATTGATTGGATTCATTGACTGACATTCCGTTTGACCGATTGATTTATTGATTGGATTGATTGGAATAATAAACGTATTTATTGAGTGATTGGGTTGATTGACTGACTGACTGAGAGTGAGTCAGTCAAGTTACTGAGAGTCAGTCGTCAGTGTATTAATCCGTCTGCCATTCAGTCTGCCATTCAATCAGTCACCCTGCCACTTAACTAGAGATGCGGTGATTCTTCCCTCTCTCCTACTCAGATAATTATGCGCATATGAATAAACATGCAGGCGTACTAACTTGAGTAAACGTACTTAGATCGGTCTAAATAACCTCAGACTTGAAATCAGGTCGTTTTCTATTTTAAGCAGATGATATCATTTCCTCTACGTCACTTGGCGTCAACAGTTTGCAGATTCTGCTGCATACCGCATCAATGTGCTAGTCGGTGCTGTTCCTGCTTGTCATCATTATCGTAATCATTGCCCTGTTTTCGTGGACGCTCACATAAGCGCTTATGACGATAGTAATGATGATGATGATAATGATGATGATGACGATGGTGGTGGTGGTAGTGGTGGTGGTGGTGGTAGTGGTGGGGGTGGTGGTGGTGGGAATGAGAACGAATACTAGACTGTAGTGGTTAGCGCGCTGGACTGTCAACCGAGAGGTCGGGGGTTTAAATCCCCGCCATCGCAGATATTTGGGTCGAGATTTCTCCTCTATCTGCACCCCAAGCCAACTCAGCTGTAATGAGTAAACTGACCGTACCCTGATGACACGGCGAGGGAGAGCACTGTCCATCCGCCCTAATATGCCGAGGCTAAGAAAATGAAGTCGCTAACACTTCATACACATGGCTACCTCATGCATGGCTAGCTTAAAGGACTGCTCTTCTTCTTCGAAAACGGTTGGAAAGGACTGCTCTTCTCTTCTTCTTCGAAAGCGGTTTTAACCCATGGCAAGCATTCTCACAGTGGTTCATAATTCATTGTAAGGGATCCGAACACTTTGATTTGAAGGGGAGTCATGTAGTAAACAACAGGACATCGTCATTAGCTGCTTATTTTGTCAGGCGTCATCGCACTGTCTCTGCCAGACACCGTTTGACCCCGCGCGATGAGATGAGAAAGAGAGAGAGAGAGACAGACAGACAGACAGAGACAGACAGAGACAGACAGAGAGAGAGAGAGAGAGAGAGAGAGAGAGAGAGACAGAGACAGAGACAGAGACAGAGACAGAGACAGAGACAGAGACAGACAGAGAGAGAGCCAAAGACAGAGAGAGTGAGAGAGACAGACAGACAGAGACAGACAGACAGACAGAAAGACAGACAAACAGACACGGAGACAGAGACGGAGACAGAGAGAGACAGAGACAGAGATAGATACAGAGAGACAGCCGGAAAACATACAGACAGAGACAGAGAGAGCGACAGAACGAGAGACAGAGCGACAGACAAACAGAGACAGACAAAGAGAGAGACACTGAGAGAGAGAAAGAGACAGAGTGAAACAGAGCGACAGGAGACAGATACAGAAACAGAGAAGGGGAAGAGGAGCTGCGTAGGCGGGTTTCCTTGAGGACGAGAGAGTTTGGATGGCGGAGAGTGAGACCCTAAGTTCACTAGGTTCACACCAGCTTCCACCGTTCTTGTCCATGTATACCAATGAAGGGTACGTCTTCTGCAGAGCTGAGCTGCAACCAAATCCTTCACTTAGCTGCGAAATAGGCGACGAGTAGGCAGTCGCGAGCCAACCGCGGCATCTCTACTAGGGTGCGGTTGAGTGCTGAGCTGTGTCTCCTCCCAAACGTTTACCCTGTGACCCTGCCCCACTGCACCTGTTTTCATTTTATAGTTGACTACCCTCTTTTTTGTAGCTGTGGCTTTTTTGTGTCAGTCTGTTAATTAATTATACACGAGTATCTATCTATCTACCCACTTACGGAGCTGTGACATGGCGAGTACATGCCACCATTCAAAGAGCCTGGCCCCACCCTCTAGTCACCCAGTGGGTTAGGAGGAAGGCCATGGGAGACAACCCACATAGAAACATCCAGTGGAGTGACATGTCGTAATGGTGCGTTGGATGAGTTCGAAACGGTCGGTCACCCACCACACCCTTTGCTGGCGACAGGGTAGTCTACACCAGTGGTTCTTAAACTTTTTAAAGCTAGGGACCGGCACCATCTTTTTATTGTTTCTCGCGGACCACTAACAGCCACTAACGCGGGATCGCAACCTGCGGGATACGTACATAAAGTATGGGGGATTCATGGGTTTTGCTGCTTAAGTCGCGGATTTTAATCAAAATACGTTTGAAATATTATATATTTTCGCTAAAAAGTTGAAAAATTATGAATTTTTAACTTTTTGAGGACTGTTTCACGGACCGGCGACCAGAGCTCCGCGGATCGGCGGCGGTCCGCGGACCACCACTTTAAGAACCGCTGGTCTACACCATAGAAACCTTGGAGCAAATGCTCCATCCAAGAAATAGGGGGAGAGATCTGTCAGTGTGTATGCCACCATTTTAGGGGGAGGAACGGGAAGGGGGGGCAGAATAAGGGGAAAAGGGACGTTGCTCCAATGACTTAGGGGGGGATAGACGCCTTTGGCTGGCGAGTGGCTTCGAAGATAAGTTTTTCGTGATGAATGTAGGATGAGGATGACGAGGAGGAGAAGGAGGACGACGAGGAGGAGGAAAAAAGGATGACAAGGAGGAGGAGGAGGAGGAGCATGAAGAGGAGGATAAGGACGAGGAGGAGGAGGAGGATAAGGATGAAAATAAGGACAAGGTGTAGGGTGAAGAGGAGGAGGAGGAGGAGGATAAGGACAAGGAGAAGGATAAAGATAAGGCGGAAAGAAGGATAGGAGGGTGTGAATAAGGATGAGGACGATAAAGATAAGGAGGAGGAGGATAAGGAGGAGGAGGAGAGGATAAGAAACTTAAGAAAGCAGAGGACGGTAAGAAAGAGGACAAGGGAAGGGGTGACCCGTCAAAAGAGCGCCCGACAAAAGAGCGCCGACAAAAGAGCGCCGACATAAGAGCGCCGACATAAGAGCGCCGGCGAAAACTTTATATCGAGGGTTCAATACCGAAACTTGTATAAGCATTAAAGGTTGAGGGACGGCTGAGAGATTATCAAATCACTTACCAATTGTTACCAATTGTTACCAATTGTTACCAATTGCGTTATATCAACTATATAAATCTTTTATCTTTTTTCAATGCATTCCATTAAATACATTAAATTTGTATTATTACACTTCGGTTCCAAGACAAATGGTTCACCGATGAATGGTTCACGGACAAATGGTTCATTGACAAATGGTTCACGATAAATAATTAATATTTAAATAATCATCGAGAATCCAGCTTCTAGTTTCAGCTATATTTTCATTGATCTTCCAGCTTCTAGTTTGAGCTATATTTTCATCGGCCATCCAACTTCTAATTTGAGCTTTATTCTCGATGAAAATATAGCTCAAACTAGAAGCTGGATGAGCGATGAAAATATAGCTCACACTAGAAGCTGGATTATCTATGAAAACATAAATCAGACTAGAAGCTGAATCAGTGATGAAAATATAGCTCACACTAGAAGCTGAAAGAGCGTGAACCTTTCGTCAGTGAACCATTTGTCGTGAACCATTTGTTCGTGAACCACTTACACTTCTTGTCGGCGCTCTTATGTCGGCGCTCTTTTGTCGGGCGCTCTTTTGACGGGGTGCCAAGGGAAGGAGTTGGATGAAGAGGAAGATCAAGGGGAGGATGAGGATTAGGACAAGGAGAAGTATGAAGATAAGGAGGAGGAGGATAGTAGGAGGAGGCGAATAAGGGGAGGAGGACAAAGATGAGGAGGAGGAAGATAGAAGGAGTTGGATAAAGAGGAGGAGGAGGAGTTGGATAAAGAGGAGGAGAACGATAAGGAGGAGGATAAGAAGGAGGAGGAAGATTAAGAAGGGCAGAGTGGGAGTATAAGAACAGGAGGATGATAAGAATTGAATAAGGAGGAAGATGGGAGAGGAGAATAAAGAGGAGAAGGAGGGGGATATGAGTGGAGGATAAAGAGCAGGAAAAGGATAAGGAAAAGGAGAAGGTGGATGAGAAGGATGATGAGAAGAATAAGGAAGAGTAGGTTAAGGAGGAGTATAAGGAGTAAGAGGACGATAAGGAGGACGATAAGGACGAGGATGTTAAGGACATAGAGGAGGAGGTTAAGGACAAGGAGAAGGACGAAGATGTTAAGGACACAGAGAAGGAGGATAAGGAAGAGGAGGATAGAGACAAGGAGAAGGATTAGGAGGAGGAGGATAAGGACGAGGATAAGGACGAGGATAAAGACGAGGATGTTAAAGACATGGAGGAGAAGGAGGAGTAGGATAAGGAGGGGAGGAGGGTGATGAAGAGGAGAGTAGGAGGAGATGGATGGAAATGAAGAGGATGATGAGGAGGAGGTGTATGAGGATGAGCAATGTGTTCGGGACTAATTGGCTTCGTTGTGTGACGGAGGATATGAGAAACGATGAAGCTGATTAACTCGGTTCCAGTCAGAAAGGCTTCACTCCTATTAACACAATGAGTTAGGGCAGGGCACGACAATTTAGCGCCAGTCAGGGTAATTTAACGCAGAGTCATGTAGGCTAGGACAGCGATTGAATGCCTTACTGTAAGACCCGTGAAGCTAAAAACCATATTTGAATGATCGACAGGGTCCTATGCCTTCTCTTCAGGGTTAGCTCCAGAGGCTGCTCTGGCAAGGTATTGTTCTTCTTTTCATTGTTGTTCTTCGCCCTGTTCTTCTCGGTGGTCTTCTTCATCTTGTTCTTTTCCTTCTTGTTCTTCTTGATGTTCCTGATGTTCTTCTTGTTTTTATCCTTGTTCGCCTTGTTCGTCTGCCACCTTCAGATAATACCTACTAAGGGAGACTAGTAGCGTGTCTGGTTATAGGCCCAAGTAATTGCGCTCGAATACTACACACCTGATGCTGCAGTCATTAGACCAAAGAGTGTTCAATACTAGGCATCAACTGAACCGTAGCTTCTCGTCTTGAAACGCATCCATCCGTGAAAAACCATAAACTTTAATCTGCTTCAGGTGTTCCAGTTGATATGACAACGCTGACGATATGTCGGTCAGGTGGGTTGGCGTCTTGCCTTGAAGGGTCCACAGTAACAAAGGACAGGCTTGTAATAAGTAAGTATTAAAATGTGGACGAGACGATCGTATTCTGGAGCTAGATGAATTGTTGTCATGTCGAGTGGAGAGAACAGCGATGTGTGAGTTATCTGAGTTCCTGTTGATGAGGATGACAGCAGCAGCAGGATGCTGGCGTGAGAGAGGGTTATGCTGAGGGGTGGAAAGGAAAGATGGATAGAGATAGAGAGAGAGAAAGAAGAGAGAGAGAGAGAGAGAGAGAGAGAGAGAGAGAGAGAGAGAGAGAGAGAGAGAGAGAGAGAGAGAGAGAGAAGGCGAAGAAGGGAGAGATGTAAGGATGGAACAAAATGAAAAAGGAAATAAAAGACCGTGCGTCTTTTAGAAGGAGAGGCAGAAAAGAAGAGACGAGAGGATGGAAGGATACGGAGAGAGGAAAGGTGGATGGTAGAATGAAGGGGGAGAGACCGAGGAAGAGAGAAATGAAATTTGGTATTGACGTAAGAAGAAGCTGAAGAAGAGAGGGAAGTGCAAAGCAGGGAGGCAGAAAGGAAAGCAGAGAAGAGTTTACGGATGCATGAAAGGAAACATGGATGTTTGAATAAAGGGAAGGACGGAAGAAAGGAGAGAGCGATGAAGGGAAAGGCAAACAGAAAGAGAAAGCAGTGAAAGAAAAGAGTGGTAGAATGGAAAAAAGAGGAAAGCAAATAAGAAAGGAAAGAAAGATTGAAGAAAGGAAATAAAGTTGGAGGTTATGAGAATAACAAAGAAGGGAGAAAAGAAAGAGAACAAAGAAAAAGGAAGGAGAGAAAAAACCAAAGAATAAAGAAAGGAAAGAAGGAAGAAAGGAAGAATTCCGAAGAAAGGAAGGGAGTAGGTTCATCGCATTTAGCATTGATTGAATCTTCTATAATTAACACTCAGTCTGGAAAATGAGTTGTTGGAGCTAACCCTGCTTCATACGTATATCTGTTGACTTCATTTGGCATACGGATCCCGAATCATGTCTATCTCTCTCTTTCTCTCATCATCTGATCTACCCATCTGGCAACCCGGACCCACCCGACTTATACGGCAAGTGTATACTCGGTTTCTATGTAAGTTCCATATTTCTTTCCTGGTGGAAATTTTAACCCCCTACCGCTGAGTTAACAGTCCAACGCACTACTAGCTATAGGTTACCTTGCACCTCTTTCCCGATCGCTTACTTACTTAGTTCTTCCTGTGGAGGTCTCCACATCGGGCAACACATCTTCTGCAATCATCTCTGTCCAGTGCCAGTCTTTCAGCTTCGTCCCACGACATCTCCAAGAACCCCAACTCCCCAAGTCGTGTCTGATGGTCTCAGGCCACTTCTTCCGTGGTTTTCCACTTCTCTTTCGACCTTCAGGGATCCAGGTCTACACGATCGCAAATGGCAGCGAAATCTTAGAGTTCTTGGCTTGAGATTCGAACCCTCATCTACTACACTATCTTGTCCAGCAACCAAAGAAGAAACGAGCAAATCCCAGAAACTCCTCGTAAACTATGATTATAGTTCTAATTGGTTCGCCAGTTGGCAGCACTAGCCAAGCAGAACTATTATTATCATATTCGTTTTTTTTATTATTGATCATGTACTGGTTGACAAACCGCAACCGTGGACAAGTTACACTGATTGAAAGTTAGCATAAAGGAAAGAGTAATAACAGATTCGAGAAATGACCTATAAATATTGCTGTTAAATTTTGAATCGTTCAGTAGATGTCATTATATAGAATAGGAGGTATATAGTTTTTGTCATCCTTCGGTGGGAGTTGAAAGGGGTGGGTACGAGGCCTAAGTCTATATTGAATGGGGGAGTTGATTCTTCCTAGGACAAAGTGAAAGGGGAGTTCATTCTTCCTAGGAGTCAATGACTTGTGGAGTTCATTCTTCCTAGGATAAACTGAAAGGGAAGTTCATTCATCGTAGGACCAAATGACTTGTGGAGTTCATTTTTACTAGGATAAATTAAAAGGGGAGTTCATTCTTCCTAGGACATATCGAATGGGGAAGTTGATTCTTCCTAAAGCAAAATGACTTGTGGAGTTCATTCTTCCTAGGATCAACTGACTTGTGGTGTTCATTTATCCAAGGACAAATTGTATGGGGGAGTTTTAGATATGGAGTATCTTCTACGTAGCACCAATTTACTGGTAGAATAAATTTTAGCACCGGTTGCTCAGTGATAATGCTGTTTAGCAATCTGAGATAAATTATATGCTACTTGCATTTTAAATAATCACATAGCTAGCAGTTTGAAACCAAAATAGATCTAAAATGTTAAACTGCCTCACACTAAAAACTTAACTTTTTCATTCTTGTGTGACAGCTACGAAATAACTAAGTAAACTGATTCAGCACTTAATGAATCAAATGAAAACAGTCAAACACCGGTTACACAGTCATAATGATTGACTTGCAATCTGATGTAAATATTTCTTTCTGAAGACATGCAACTTGATTTCAGTTCTTTTGCACGAAACTGTTGTCAGGCTTGACGGTTCTGACACGTACTGAACACAAAGACGTCATTCTCAAGAATTGATGCGGTTGCCAAAATTTCGACATCAGTAGCCCAGATGGTGTCCTGTAGTATCTTAGGCTTTCTGACGTACTTATCGGTTGTGTCAAACTCGTGGTGCGTTTTCAACAGTCACTGTGTTGAAGCCGGTTCTTAAACATTATGGTTGACAATTGCATTTCTGATTTGTTTGTAGTAATGTATTTTACAGTTGCAATGAAGTATTTTACTTCTTAATTGTATTAGGTATTTAATTAAGTTTTTTGGGTAACTTCTATCTTCTTGCATATTGGTGCACTGTGTTTCCATTTTAGGGATATATTGGCATGGCCCACTTTATAGATTAAATTACGCAAGCTTGCTACAGAAGGGGTAATCTGTTGCTCTGTTGCTTGTTTAATCTATTTAATACATGCACGAGACAACCTGATACACTGAAGAATTTATACTGAGAACTCATGACGTGATCCATTCTATAGAACTAATGTATTACTTGTCCTTTTGATGCCCTTGTGTAGTCTAGTTCACTGCTCCTTTTTATGGACTTCTGCGAATGTTTTGATGGGGCTTGATCCGTGGTGCTCTAAGTAAAATATTCCATTCCTGTAATTTCTGTTGTATTTGCATTGTTGCAACTCTTTCTGCTGATAAGTTTGGTAATTTCTTTACTGGAACCACTAAGTAACGATTCATTGGTAGCACTGATGGTGTATGGTAGGCATAAATGGGGGGAGGGGTGTTCCACAAAGACTTTGGGCTATCTAGGCCATATTCTATTTTTTTAATTGATTTCTTAACTGCATTGGCGCAACTTACTCTACGGACGAGTCATGCAAGGTATTCTTGGGAGCTATCATGTAATTTATTCATTAGTTGCATTGATAGTGTTGATCAAGTCTTTATATAATTTAATGCTATTCAGTTGTTGTGTAATACAGGCCACCTACGCATTGTAGGCGCAGTGAGTCTGTGGAGTGTAGTCCACAGTATGGATGCATTGTGTGGTTATTTATACAGAGGCAATGGCGGTATCTACTTCACAATAAATCCAATGGATAAGAGCAGTAGGCCTAGTGGCCTACCTTGGTTTTAGGTTGCGTGTACGAATGAGAATTTGGCGTTCCATAACTACATTCATGTGGGCGTTTTTTTTATGATGCTCTGGCAATCAATTAAGGATTGCAAAGTGGTTACTTATTTGACACACACACACACACACACACACACACACACACACACACACACACACACACACACACACACACACACACACACACACACACACACACACACACACACACACACACACACACACACACACACACACACACACACACACACACACACACACACACACATACTCGCATCTGCTACCTTATGCGGACATTCCATGTGGGGACAATTCATGGTTCCAAAATATACCTTAAAGTACACAAGTGCATATGGGGACAAGGAACTACTTTTACACACATCTAATTAATATTCATTACTGTGTCACACAATCGTCCCCACATGGATGACTTATGGAGTCAAGAGTGTGTGTGTATGAACGGTGCTAAAATATACCTTAACGAAACCGGTGCATATGGGTACAAGGGCCTACTTTCTACACATTATGATATAATTGAGCTCCTGATTAGTATTATAATGTTTAGATACACAAACGCTATATCTAGAAAATTATTGTGCTTCATAGACAGCGTCTTATAAGTGCGAAATGCGGGATGGCGAATATTTGGAGTAGCGTGTTTTTCCCCCACACTCACAATTTTCAAACAAGAATAATTTCATTTTTTTAAATCCTAATGAGGCTGAATTTAAAATGAGTATAACATTTGAATCTCGCACACCAAATTCAAAACCTTGGGCAAACCAAGAATCATTGCAAAGCCTAGTGTAAATAGATGTGCCCCAATTTAGTATTAGTATACTTATTATAAGAAATTGTTATAATACTCATGACGTTTTTCATTAATTTACTAGGAACTATAATTGTTTTTATTAACTTGAATATTGTCTCCACAAGTATTGTGTAGGCCCTATGAAGAAATGTGTGTGTGAGAATAGGCACAGGCTGTATTCATTTGATAAAACGTTTGTCCCCACAAGGTTTGCTTATGGAGACAAATGTGTGCGTGTGTGAGAATATGCAGGCTGTATTCATTAATTACACGTTTGTCCCCACAAGGTTTGCTTATAGAGACAAATGTGTGCGTGTGTGAGAATATGCAGGCTGTATTCATTAATTACACGTTTGTCCCCACAAGGTTTGCTTATGGAGACAAATGTGTGCGTGTGTGAGAATATGCAGGCTGTATTCATTAATTACACGTTTGTCCCCACAAGATTTGCTTATAGAGACAAATGTGTGCGTGTGTGAGAATATGCAGGCTATATTCATTAATTAAACGTTTGTCCCCACAAGGTTTGCTTATAGAGAAAAATGTGTGCGTGTGTGAGAATATGCAGGCTGTATTCATTAATGAGCCCAATATATGAATTTTACTTGATATGCACTTAGACACAGGCCTTACTTAAGAGAATAAACTACGCACCTCTTCTATCAACCAACAGGGAAAAAATCAGCTCAATATATGAATTTACTTGATATGCGCTTAAACATTGTTGGTCTGAGTTCAAACAAAACAGAATGCAATGTTTCTATTAACTAAGGCCTGTGTTTAAGTGCATTTCAAGTAAATTCATATATTCTATCAAAAAACATAAAAACAAATCTGCTCAAATAGGAATTTACTCGAAATGCACATGCCTTAGTTATGCCAATACAGAATGCACTGTTTCTATCAACATACAGAAAAACTAATCAGCTCAATATATGAATTTACTCGAAATGCACTTAAACATAGTCCTTAGTTAAGATAATAAACTAAGCACCTCTTCTATCAACAAACAGAAGAAAAAAATCAGCTCAATATATGAATTACTCGAAATGCACTAAAGCACATGCCTTAGTAAAGACAATACAGAATGCAATGTTTCTATCAACAAACAGAAAAACTAATCTGCTCAATATATGAATTTACTCGAAATGCACTAAAACACAGACAATAAACTAAGCACCATTTCTAAAAACCAACAGAAAAACTAATCAGCTCAGTATATGAATTTACCTGAAATGCACTTAAACATAGGCATTAGTTGAGACACAACAGAATGCACTGTTTCTATCAAAATACATAGAAACAAATCTGCTCAAATATGAATTTACTCGAAATGCACTAAAGTACATGCCTTAGCTATGACAATACAGAATGCAATGTTTCTATCAACAAACAGAAAAACTAATCTGCTCAATATATGAATTTACTCGATATGCACTAAAAAACAGACAATAAACTAAGCACCTTTCTAAAAACCAACAGAAAAACTAATCAGCTCAATATATGAATTTACTTGAAATGCACTTAAACACAGGCCTTAGTTAAGAAAAAAAACTAAGCACCTTTTCTATCAACCAACAGGAAAAAAATCAGCTCAATATATGAGTTTACTTGAAAAGCACTGAAACATAGGCCTTAGTTAAGACACAACAGAATGCAGTGTTTCTATCAGAAAACATTTTCAAAAATCTGCTCAAATATGTATTTACTAGAAATGCACTTAAGCACATGCCTTAGTTATGACAATGCAGAATGCACTGTTTTTATCAACCAACGGAAAAACTATTCAGCTCAATATATGAACTTACTCGAAATGCACTTAGACAGAGGCCTTACTTAAGACAATAAACTAAGCACCTCTTCTATCAACGAAAAGGAAGAATAATCAGCCCAATATATGAATTTACTTGATATGCTCTTAAACATTGGTCTGAGTTCAAATAAAACCGAATGCACTGTTTTCCTCAACAAACAGAAAACCTTATCTGCTCAATATATGAATTTAATCGAAATGCACTTAAACATAGGCCTTAGCTAAGATAATAAACTAAGCACCTCTTCTATCAACCAACAGGACAAAAATAAGCCCAATATATGAATTTTACTTGATATGCACTTAGACACAGGCCTTACTTAAGACAATAAACTACGCACCTCTTCTATCAACCAATAGGGAAAAAATCAGCTCAATATACGAATTTACATGTACTTGATATGCGCTTAAACATTGGTCTGAGTTCATACAAAACAGAATGCAATGTTTCTATTAACTAAGGCCTGTGTCTAAGTGCATTTCAAGTAAATTCATATGTTCTATCAAAAAACATAAAAACAAATCTGCTCAAATACGAATTTACTCGAAATGCACATGCCTTAGTTATGCCGATACAGAATGCACTGTTTCTATCAACATACTGAAAACTAATCAGCTCAATATATGAATTTACTTGAAATGCACTTAAACACAGGCCTTAATTAAGAAAATAAACTAAGCACCTTTTCTATCAACCAACAGGGAAAAAATCAGCTCAATATATGAATTTACTTGAAATGCACTGAATCATAGACCTTAGTTAAGACACAACAGAATGCAGTGTTTCTATCAAAAACATTTTAAAAAATCTGCTCAAATATGTATTTACTCGAAATGCACTTAAGCACATGCCTTAGTTATGACAATGCAGAATGCACTGTTTTTATTAACCAACGGAAAAACTAATCAGCTCAATATATGAATTTACCTGAAATGCACTTAAACATAGGCATTAGTTAAGACACAACAGAATGCACTGTTTCTATCAAAATACATAGAAACAAATCTGCTCAAATATGAATTTACTCGAAATGCACTAAAGCACATGCCTTAGCTATGACAATACAGAATGCAATGTTTCTATCAACAAACAGAAAAACTAATCTGCTCAATATATGAATTTTCTCGAAATGCACTAAAACACAGACAATAAACTAAGCACCATTTCTAAAAACCAACAGAAAAACTAATCAGCCTCAGTATATGAATTTACCTGAAATGCACTTAAACATAGGCATTAGTTAAGACACAACAGAATGCACTGTTTCTATCAAAATACATAGAAACAAATCTGCTCAAATATGAATTTACTCGAAATGCACTAAAGTACATGCCTTAGCTATGACAATACAGAATGCAATGTTTCTATCAACAAACAGAAAAACTAATCTGCTCAATATATGAATTTACTTGAAATGCACTTAAACACAGGCCTTAATTAAGAAAATAAACTAAGCACCTTTTCTATCAACCAACAGGGAAAAAATCAGCTCAATATATGAATTTACTTGAAATGCACTGAATCATAGACCTTAGTTAAGACACAACAGAATGCAGTGTTTCTATCAAAAACATTTTAAAAAATCTGCTCAAATATGTATTTACTCGAAATGCACTTAAGCACATGCCTTAGTTATGACAATGCAGAATGCACTGTTTTTATTAACCAACGGAAAAACTAATCAGCTCAATATATGAATTTACCTGAAATGCACTTAAACATAGGCATTAGTTAAGACACAACAGAATGCACTGTTTCTATCAAAATACATAGAAACAAATCTGCTCAAATATGAATTTACTCGAAATGCACTAAAGTACATGCCTTAGCTATGACAATACAGAATGCAATGTTTCTATCAACAAACAGAAAAACTAATCTGCTCAATATATGAATTTTCTCGAAATGCACTAAAACACAGACAATAAACTAAGCACCATTTCTAAAAAGCAACAGAAAAACTAATCAGCCTCAGTATATGAATTTACCTGAAATGCACTTAAACATAGGCATTAGTTAAGACACAACAGAATGCACTGTTTCTATCAAAATACATAGAAACAAATCTGCTCAAATATGAATTTACTCGAAATGCACTAAAGCACATGCCTTAGCTATGACAATACAGAATGCAATATTTCTATCAACAAACAGAAAAACAAATCTGCTCAATATATGAATTTACTCGAAATGCACTAAAGCACATGCCTTAGCTATGACAATACAGAATGCAATGTTTCTATCAACAAACAGAAAAACTAATCTGCTCAATATATGAATTTACTCGAAATGCACTAAAGCACATGCCTTAGCTATGACAATACAGAATGCAATATTTCTATCAATAAACAGAAAAACTAATCTGCTCAATATATGAATTTACGCGAAATGCACTAAAGCACATGCCTTAGCTACGACAATACAGAATGCAATGTTTCTATCAACAAACAGAAAAACTAATCTGCTCAATATATGAATTTACTCGAAATGCACTTAAACATAGGCCTTAGTTAAGAAAACAAATTAAGCACATTTTCTATTAAGCAACAGAAAAACTAGTCAGCTCAATATTTGAATTTACCAGAAATGCACTTAGACAAAGGCCTCAGTTAAGACAATAAACTAAGCACCCTTTCTCTCAACAGAAAGACTAATCATCCCAATATGTTCATTTACTGAAAACGCATGGAATAATGTTTCCATAAATTTAATTGCGTTTTAAAGTTCTTCTAACTTTCTGGACCATGGTGTTTATGCAGTTCTTCACTGAAATCCAGTCTTGTCTGTGAGAGCTCAAGCTTTGACGATGAGCGCACAAAAACTCAGAAATCGCTACTTTTCCCGGAACAAGGCAGGAATTGATTTGTTGATGGAAATGTTCATAGATAAGAGTCTTATCTTTTTCCATTGTCTCTAAAAGTACAAATTACACTTTGCATTTTAATTAAATTGCAATTAAATATTGCAATGACAATATATTAGAAATGATCAGACTGAATTAAATTAAAGCATGCAATTAGTTGAACCAAAGCGATAAAACAAAATCAAAAGCGCATTCACCATTTCTGACAGTAAACGTTTTATCGGTAGAAATGTTGGCTGCTGGAAGCCAGATAGATAAAAGAGTAGGCCTACGGACTTTGGATATATTCACCATTTTAATATGCCAAAGCAAATGACAAATTATTCATTCTGAGTAATTTCGCAGTACGATGCGAACCCAGTTGACTACAGTATTCAAGCTTTTAAGATCAGTTGTAATTTGATATATGTATTGTATATATCACTGCCATAGTGCCATAGTTCAGACAGGTTTGTGTAGGTGAGTTCCTGTTCCAGTGATAACAGCGTAAGCAATTAGAACTTCCATGAGCATAGTATAAATAATTATTACCTTTATCAGATGGTTGCTTGGTATAGTTACGGGATTTTGTCTTTGCTTCAGTTTTAGGATTGATGGAATGGCTGTCTGAATCCGAATTTTGTGGTGAATTGCTTCAGTCTATGTCAGAATCATCGTTTGCATCATCCGCTGCTTTGATTGATAAAATTAACAAGAAAAGCGATGCAATTAGCTGTGTATCAAGGTCGGAATCATTAAGTAAAGTTAACCTGAAACAGAAATGAGGGTAGCATTCAAATAGTTGCATCATCAGATACTTTTTAAATAAGTATTTATGTAAAATAACCCGACTATTTATGAAAAGCAGTCTAATTTATTATAAATGTTTTGTCAGCTGTAGCAATCAATCAATCAATATTCGTTTATTTCGGAAATTCATGTCGACAGAAACACGACAGGATTACACAGACTTTAGAAACATATTGCAGCAATACCGATTATCCTAGATCTAAACTTATATCTAAAGTTTCAGGCAATGTGAAACTGTGAGTTCGCAACCGGATATTATGGGGATATTTCGGTCAGCAGGAAAGTAGGGTCGCAGAACATGGCCTGGGTCAGCAATGGCTGCACAGAATAGAATAGTAGCGCATATTTTGTTTGCAATGGCACGCTCTAGCCTCTAAGTGTATTTTAATTAAATGCAACTGAAAAATTTATTACATTACATATAATTTTCAGCTGTTTATGAATATTATAATGAACACAAAAAGCTTGTGAAATAGCGCCTACTCAACATTTCCTTTGTTGCAACATCCTAGAATTTTAACAAAGCGTCTTTGCACGAACCTTTCCGTTTCTTGCCCAGTTTTACGGATGGATTAGTTCCAGATGTTGATGGCACCAGTAACGATGAGGCTTGGTTGGAGTTCCCTGTAGGCCTATCATCACTGTTGGTTTGCACAGTTGGCTTGCATGCAAAGTCACCGATGGATGGTTCCCCATCTGTAGTCATATTTGAATGTTCGTCATCAGAATCCTTGAAATCCAGAGGAATATCTGCAATAAATGTGTTTATTTATAATTTGCAATTATTTTGCAATTTGTGAGCAGCTTAGAACAAAGAAATCGTCGCAAATCTTCAACTTGGCTGAAAATATAGTCCATTGATTAGTTTGCTTTACTTTATTCAGCAACACAAAGATAGAGCAATATACAAACCAGTTCCGTCTCATGTTTTGCTGTCACTTGAAATCATTGTAACATTTAAGGGAATTAATTTTGTGATGTATTAGAATGACTCGTCAATGCACAACATAAATATTTCAGACAGAAAATACCTCATGGAGAATAATTAGAATTTATTATTACATACCATCGGGTTCTATTTCATCAAGAGATTTGCCAGCCCATTTTCCAACTTCTCCGCGGTCTACTGCTAGCAGCAATTTAGACACCTTGCACAATTCAATCGATGATTCTTGCAACTTGTAAAAGCTATTGTGTACCGAAATGTCATGCCCAAGATGGGTTGCCAACCATGACATTTCGTTACTGTTGAGTGCAAGGATCTGCGATACTGTAGCAATATATTTGCGTAGTTTCGTGCATTTGACTCGATCTGAATGATCAAGTTCGGCATCTTGCACTACTTTAGACAGGGCATCTCCACCGCGGATATTGGTTAAGGTCCCTGAACAAGCAAAGAAATATCTGTTCAGTTTTTTTATGCCAGCTTCTTCTCTTACTTTTTCGTTTGCAAGGATATCCATTGCAGGCTTCACGTCAGGCGGTATAAGCACTGCAACTTTCCTAAATGCTTTTCCCTGGATCTCCACCATATCCATTCTTTGGTATAACTCTTGCTCCATGGTGCTCATGCTTTCGCGTACGTCTTGTATGCCATCTCTTTGCCAATCTGGTCTTCCGCTATACGCTTTGAGTGGGAGCTGTGATACAGCTCCAGGTCGTGTCTTGTTAAATACAAGCAAACGAGCTAAGGTTAGTCGTTGCAGTTCACGGTAATACTCTACTGCATTGCTGCCTTCAGAGTATTTGTCTAAAATTCTGGTGGTGTCTTTTGCTAAATGAGATGTCAGCTTCTTAATATCAGTTGTTGTAGGGAGATTATTTGGCTGATTAAATTTTCGTCGATTTAGTGTTCTTGTAGCTGCTCCTGCTATCTGATTTGTCCATTCGGATTTATGTAAAGCAAGAAATCTAATGGCATCTCTTTCTGCAACGTCGTCATCTGCCCTCATTGCAATTCCTCTCTTTCTTTCCGCCAGCTGAACCAAAATATGTCCAATCTTCTTGGCAACAGATGGCTTCTCGAGCTCTACCAATCCCGTTTCTTCGTCTACCAACTGACCTGACATGCTTTCAACCGCTTCAAGTATTCTGTCGAACGATTTTGGGTTTATCCAGTCGGCAATTGCTCCATTTGGTTTGTCGTCGAGTTCTCTTAATTTCAGTAGTAGTCTAGCAGCATTCCTCATTCTGTTAGCAACACAGGCATATTTTTCGGGTCCAACGTTCTTCATACGCATGTTGCCGATGTCAACAATGAGCGAATCCCTTTTTGCAGCCCGAGATATGTCGTCATGCCGAAATGACCTAAATACTGTGTTACACAATAAAGCAGAGGCACCGGTGTCAACAGAATACTGCAATGCTTGTGATTCCATGACTATATCTCGTTTGCCCTTTTCATCACTGCCAGAAGAGCGAATACAATGATAATGGCAATGACGCCATATATTGCTTAGAGCAATGTATGCCAAACAATCTGGACAAGGTCCATACTGACTCGGATCAACTTCTTGCAAATTAGATGGTCTTCTTGCAAGAATAATGGAACCTTGCCCAAGTTTGAGCACGCGTTCATTGTGGAAAAAGTTTCCTCTGTGGCGCAGCATCTCCATTTCTGCTGCGATTTCCCTTTTAGAAGATTTACACAGTACTCGTGCAACTTCAGGGTGATCGGCATGAACAGTTGTCAGATGTCTTGTGATCTTCACTTTTAACAATTTGTCGCATAAAAAACATGAATTCAACTTATCGAAAACTCTCATTTTCAATTCGGAAGATACCTTACAAGTCATGACACTAATGTCTTCGTCAGCAGGTGCGTCCTCAAGTCCATTTTCATCGTAAGAGAGGTCACTTTCCCATGCCGTCTCAGCAGCCTCTGAAGTTGCAAGAGTCAAATCCAGTGCAGCTGCAGCAATTGGATTAATTGTATTGCAGCAAATCATTGCAGTATCAACCTGATTAATTTCAGCCAAATGTGACAGGTTGATAGTTTCAAGTGTATTCAATAGCGACCCAGAGGTATCCAATAGCGATTCAGTCCCTACTAATGCTTCTAGATCAGATAAATTGATTGTAGTCAATTCACTCTGAAACTCAATGGATTCCACTTCTGGACCTGTTGTTCGTCCTGATGTTGCTGGAACTGATACTGAATGCGACGGTACTGGATTCTGTACTGCTGACGAAGCTAATACCATTGGATCAGATGATGCCACACCGGATGCTGATGTATCTGATAGTGTTCCTCCTGATGTTGATAGAGCTGATGCTGAATACGATGGTGCTGGATTCTGTACTGCCGACGAAACTGATACCATTGGATCAGATGATGCCACACCGGATGCTGATGTATCTGATAGTGTTCCTCCTGATGTTGATAGAGCTGATGCTGAATACGATGGTGCTGGATTCTGTACTGCCGACGAAACTGATACCATTGGATCAGATGATGCCACACCGGATGCTGATGTATCTGATAGTGTTCCTCCTGATGTTGCTAGAGCTGATGCTGAATACGATGGTGCTGGATTCTGTACTGCTGACGAAGCTGATACTATTGGATCAGATGATGCAACATCAGATGCTTGTGATTCTGCTACTGCTGCAATATCAGTTGATGCTGATTTATGTAACGTGTCTGCAACAAGCAAGTCTAGTTCGTCTGGAACTATGTTTGCCACAAGTTCTTGATTTTCCAACTGTGCACGTTTCTTTTGCCACTTATTTAGCCATTGCCTGTTGTTTGTTGCCGTTGTAATGCTAGAAGATGGCGCATTTTGACTATTTGATGATGTTGATGTTTTTCGGATTTCACGCAGTGTACAGTTGTGTTCAATGCCATCATCATCAAACTTTACTGTAAATCCACCTAATAAATTAAAATATGGTTACTAATCAGTAAATACAGAAAAAATCATTTGTTTTGTTATGTTTTTATATTCATCTCAGGGCCTTCGCCAGCATGCCAGCGTTTTGAGAGCAAGTCTTGAGATGAAAAATTGTGTTGCAAATGTTCACATTTAGATTTTACTTAATTAAATAAGACATTGGCAAAAACAGCATTCTTATTATTATGCCAATATCTAAACAACTCATAAATTTATATTACACACTCTTCCTCATTTTAATTGAACGTCAAACTGTAATGAACTGGAAATTAAAATTCAGGTTTTATGTTGATCTCGTGATTAAGCTAATCACTCAAAACTTCATACTACACAATTATATATATTGTATTGTATTTCAAAAGACTCAAGACATGTCAACTGCACACTGGACAATGCCAACTGCACACTTTGAGTCAGAAGACACACGGTTTTGACCTTGTTATATTCCTGGACATTACCGCCCTGCCATTACCCCCCAGAGGACATGCCATTACCCCCCCAGCACTACTTTTATGAGATATTAAAAATACGCTATATAAAATGTCCTGATACATTCGTACATATATACACACATACATACTGTACATGTATATATATATGCATACATATATTATTATTATTATTATTATTATTATTATTATTATTATTATTATTATTATTATTATTATTATTATTATTATTATTATTATTATTATTATTATTATTATTATTATTATTATTATAGCAGTTTTATATAGCGCCCCTTCAAGGTCTGAAGTGTAGATTATGTAAAGAAGGGGGCCGAGGACGGAGCCCTGAGTCAGGCCAAAATGAGCAGGGACCCAAGGAGACCTAGTGGATCCGTGGGCCACCATAAAGGAGCGGTCTTGTAGAAATGAGGTAAGCCAATGTAAAACATTACCAGAGAAGCCAAAGGAAATGGATAGGTGCTGCAAGAGGATGTCGTGATAGACAGTGTCGAACGCAGTCCTCACATCAAACAGCGCAAGGAGAGTGGCCTGGGATCTATGGCTCCGTATTATATATGTCAGATAGGAGGCGGATTAACAGGGTTTCTGTGGAATGGCCCTAACGGAAACCCGACTGGAAAGTGGGGAGAAGGCAATTTTTGTCCAGGTAGTACATGAGCTGTGCAGCAGCAATCTTTTATATATATACTTATATATATATATACATACATATATATATGCATACATTTATACATACATACATATATGCATACAAATATATATACATAAACATATATGTATACATTAATGCATACATATATACACATATATGGATAATATATTCAATGTACATATATACATATATATATGCATACATTTATACATACATACATATATGCATGCAAATATATATACATAAACATATATGTATACATTAATGCATACATACATACACACATATATATGGATAATATATACAATGTACATATATACATACATATACACATGCATAGATAAATTCAAATGCTTACATACATATATACAATTATAAACATATAAATGCACACATACATACAATCATAAATACACAACTGCATACATACATACATATATATACACATAAAAGATACATATTTTCAGCAGTTCCTTAAGCTAGATCTGAGGCAGCCATTTCTATTAAGTGTAATGTAGGCCTATGTATGTTGTCTTGTATATATGTGTATGTATGCATGTGGCAGCTGTGTATGTATAAAGTATATAATTGTGATTTCATGTGTGTAAATGTATATATGTACGTGTAGGTAAGCGTTTGCATGTATGTATGTATGAATGTATTCATTGTGTGTTACATGTATTATCGTAATCGTAAACTCGAGATTTCTCCAGCTCCCAAAAAAGCGAAGTCGCGGTAACCAGCTTATTCACAGGCGCTTAGTCAAATTAAAATAGATTGGCGGGGGGGGGGTCAAATCGGTTACAGGTGAAGATCCAAAAGAGTCAGTCAGGCAGACAGTAAGACGGCTAAGGTGGGTGATGTTTAGAGTTGAAACGGCGAGGGAGGTAGGGAGGAGAGGAGGAATCGGGATAGGATTTGTCAAAGAGCAGAGTTTTTAGTTTTGAGTGAAAGGCCCGTGGAGAGATAGCAAGAGGTGAGGTTTTTATATGCAGTGCGAAAGTCCTCGGAAATAAAAACAAGTTTTAAGACAACGAAAAGCTGTGACAGGACCACTAGATAGTAGTGTAGGCCAAACCGAAGGAGCAACCTGATTCCACAAAGAAGAGCCAATACTAACAAAGGAACTAGACTGGGCCATGGAAGTTCTCACTCGGGGAACAGGCAAGTCATGACGATCAGAGGAACGAAGAGAGCGAAGGGAGCCAGCTGAGGCGGGAAGAGATATGGAGTCAGATAGGTATTTAGGAGCAAGTCGCAGGCAAGATCGGAAAATATGAATAAGAACCTTTAGTTGGATGTGGGCAGTAAGAGGAAGCCAGTGAAGATGTTCAAACATGAATGTGGAAATATGGGAGAAACGTGGGAGACGGGCGATTAGTCTGGCAGCAGCGTTAAGAACAGATTGTAGAGGGGAGAGACGGACTTTGAGGAGGCCAACAAAGAGGGAGTTAGGCCTACAGTACACATGAGAGAACAGACAAAGGCATGGACAATGGAGGTAAAGACTGGAGAGGAGACAGATCTTCGGATAGCTTTCAGACGTCGGATATGGTAGTAGCACAAGCGGGTGAGATTACAGATATGGCCAGAAAAGGAAAGGAACTATCAAGAATGACACCCAGGTTACGAACAGATGTAGAGAAGGTATAAGAAGGAAAGCTTTGAGATAAAAGAGAGTAGTCAATCTTGGCCACTTGTTGACGAGTGCCAAACCAAATTAATTGAGTCTTTGATGGATTTAAAGAAACTTTAAGAAAACCGATTAGATGTATGTTTGTACGTTGTGTGATTGTATGTGTGGATGTATTATTAATGAGCATTTATATAGCGCCCCTTAAAGATGATCTACTCAGGAGCATTCCCAGTTCAACCACGGATAAAGAGAACAGTCTTTAAGTTAGCATGAAACAAAGTGATTGAGCCATAGGTACCAGGCGGAGCGCAACAGAGAGGCCATTCCAGGTTGCAGGGCTAGCGACCGAAAAAGAGCGACGCTGCATAATGGCTGCCCGCGTGCGGAGGACCAAGAGCTCGGCCTGGTCAGCCGAGCGAAGTGTGTATGTATGTATGTATGTATGCATGTATGTGTGTATGTATGTATGTATGTATGTATGTATGTATGTATGTATGTATGTATGTATGTATGTATGTATGTATGTATGTTTGTATGTATGTGTGCATGTATGCATGTGTGTATGTATGTATGTATGTATGTATGTATGTATGCATTTATATGTGTATTAATGTATAATTATGTGCATTTATGTGTATTAATATATATATATACATATGCATTTATGTATATATGTATGTATTGTTCATGTATGCATACATACATTAATAATATGTATGCATTATGCATGTATGCATGTATGTTGTATGCATGCATGTTGTATGTATGTATGTTGTACGTATGTATATTCCGGCGGACTCCTGGAATGGCGGACCCCGGCATAGCGGACACGGAATAGCAGGCCGGTACCCATGCATCCACCTAATATCACATTAGCCTACATGTAATTAAGTAAGTAAGTAAGTAAGTAAGTAAGTAAGTAAGTAAGTAAGTAAGTAAGTAACTATATTCTATATTACACCTTTATCAAACGCACAATGGGACAGTAGCAAGAAGCATTGATTATGAAACATAGAAGTAATAAATTGAAATAAAAATCATGAAATAACATTGTCAGGGTATCACATCGCGGTATTTCATGATTATGTGAGCGAGGGCGAAGAGAGTGCCCAGATATTCTTATCGGAGAAAGCAAATCATGGAGGACATGCCCAGGGTCCCAAAGGATTGCAGCAAAGAGAGCATCGTCCGCCCTAGAACACAACATGTCAAATGTAGGAGTATCAGTTGGCAGATACTCCTGTCGTTTGACTCTCTCTCTCTCTCTCTCTCTCTCTCTCTCTCTCTCTCTCTCTCTCTCTCTCTCTCTCTCTCTCTCTCTCTCTCTCTCCCCACCATTGGTAAAACCCCACCAGACTGCTGATGAGCATAATATTCGTGCCACTGTAGTGGAACGTACACCATCATGGAGGCGGATTCCAGTTAATCCATGCGAAACCAGGACTCGCAGAGCAAAAAGGATTGTGAAGCTATACAACTGTTTTACAGATGTTGTTAATGTGCAAGGAGAACCCAATTCTTTCTGAAAGAGTGACACCTAAAGTTTTGATTTTATTTACACGTACGATCCCAGCGATTGGTGGAGGGGTATCTTCAGGGACGTATCTAGCGTTGGGCTTGGGGGGCTTAAGCCCCCCCAAACGAAGTTGAAGCCCCCCAAACAAGTCAAGCCGTTGTATGCTTACGGCTAAAATTCGTATGAACACTGTATAAATGTTGCCATGTTCAAGGCTTAAGCCCCCCCAAACGAAAAAGGCTAGTTACGTGCCTGGGTATCTTGAATTTTGGTTAGAAGACGCCTGATTATGATTTTACAAGACTTGCTATGATTTAGGCACAAGTTGCATTTTCTAGCCCATTCAGCTATGTGGGCAAGCATAGTTCGAGAATTCGCATTTTATGAATTTAATTTTTTCTTAAATCACGAATTTTAGCGAATTTTAAAACTGCAGTTTTAAAATTCGTTAAAATTCGTGAAAAAATAAAATAATAGAATTATTTCTCATGGCAATTTTTTTATTATTATTTGTTTACTTTTTAACTTTTTAATAGGGCTGCGCGTTAATCGCCGTTAACGCCCGCGATTAACGCGTTAATAAATTTTGCGATTAATTTTTTTAACGCATTAACGCAAAGTAGGGCCTACCTAATAAAAATCTATCTAAAATAAGAATTCAGTTTTGAACAAAAAGAGAGCAGCTTTGTCAACTGACAATTTTGAGAAATTTGTATGTTTGAGCAACTGGCTGCATTTGCCAGAGGCGTAGCCATAGGGGGTACAGAGAGGGACATGCGTCCCCGGGCGCCAAAGAGAGGGCGCTAAAGTGAGGGTTAAAATACATAATTTTACTCTTAATTTGGATACAATTTTAACTAATTTATCCAAAATAAATTTAAAAGATTTAATTTTGGCGCCCAAAATATCCAGTTATATTCTCACTGCTTGTAAACAAGTTGTCAAGGATGATTTTGTCGCCTCATTGAGCACTAATTGGCACCATAGGCCTATGCTATCTGTAGGCCTAGTCGTCATATTCTATTTGATTAAAATTTAAACTGCCATTCGATGTATTTATAAAATGTGAAATAAACAGGGGGTGCCAATTTCATAGTTTGTCCCCGGGCGCAAAATATCCTAGCTACGTCACTGGCATTTGCAGCTTTAGAAGTTTAGACTGTTAGGGCCTACAGTTGAAATCAAGCCAAATAATCGTTTATTTCACATACCACTTTTCATATTGTAGTTCGTTTAAAATCATAAAAGATTATTTAGAAATTTGATTTAATTATTGACAACGTTCACTGAGCTGTGTCTTCTATTTCATCGTTCTCTGATTCTGAGTCAGGAACAGCCCACTCTTACCACTTGACTACCCAGCCAGCATGCCCAAGTCAGCCCCATGTGGGCCCCATATGGGCTACTTAGTGGGGCCCATATAGGCGGCCCAGATGGGCTCGGTGTCCATTTGGCCGCGGGCTCCATATCCGGCCCAAGTGGGCAGCCCAGGAACTAGCCTACGTGGGCTAATGGTGGGCCCCATCTGGGCAGCCTATATGGGTTGCCAATATGGGCCCAACATGGGCAGCCCACATGGGCTCGATGTCAATTTGGCCGCGGGCTCCATATCCGGCCCAAGTGGGCAGCCCAGGAATTAGCCTACATGGGCTAAAGGTGGGCCCCATCTGGGCAGCCTATATGGGTTGCCAATATGGGCAGCCCAGATGGGCTCGACGTCAATTTGGCCGCGGGCTCAATGTCCGGCCCAAGTGGGCAGCCCAGGAATTAGCCTACGTGGGTTAAAGGTGGGCCCCATCTGGGCAGCCTATATGGGTTGCCAATATGGGCCCAACATGGGCAGCCCAGATGGGCTCGATGTCAATTTGGCCGTGGGCTCCATGTCCGGCCCAAGTGGGCAGCCCAGGAATTAGCCTACATGGGCTAAAGGTGGGCCCCATCTGGGCAGCCTATATGGGTTGCCAATATGGACCCCACATAGGCAGCCCAGATGGGCTCAATGTCGATTTGGCCATGGGCTCCATGTCAGGCCCAAGTAGGTAGCCCACATGGCCAGAGCAAAAGGGTTGTCCCTGTGATCACATTTAATCCCAATATGGCTCTATATCACAAATAAAAGTATGCATCATTATACTAAAATCTAAATACTACTGATAAAATCATTCAAGCAAGACATCAGGAAACACTCAATTCTTGGTACATGACTAAAAGCATGGCTTAATAAAGTTCTTATGTTAAGCAGTCAATAAGGAAGTTATATTTTAAATGACAAACATTAGAAATCCATGGTTCCAAGATCATGTTTAAATTCAGATTACGGAAGCATGGAATTTAAATAACTCTTAGATGAAATCGGAAATCAATCATTTAAAAACTAGAGTGAAAAGTTTGGCGTATGATAAAATTAGCATTCATCACTATCAATGTCAACTGCAGCAGAAACACGTTGCTTTTCTTCTCAGCTTTGCTGCATTGCTCCTGCCATGAATTTGTGCACAGTCAAGCACCTGCTAACTTCCATCCGACTATACTGTGACGGTGGATTTCACGTTTCTTTTGACTGCACCTTGGAGAGAGAAATATTATCATCATTACAGACAATTACCAAAAATCTATCACATTCCAAAAATACAGCTAATCAGTAAAATAATTACATTTACTAGTAACTTAAACTGAGCATATTTGCAGTAGCTTTATGATACAAAGAAAAACTGCCCAGAGTCATCCATAAAGGTCATCACCAAAGGGTTCGAGGGATGGTTTACGTAACAGCAGAGAAATTCAAAAAAGGGTGTGTGCCTGATGTGGACAACACCTGCATCTAAATCTAGTGTATGCGGTTATTTGTATAGCCTGCTCCCTAAAATTCAGCATCGAGTTTACACACTACATTGGATCTAATTAGATTTTTTGCTGTATGCAACAGTATCGAGAACCCCACCATGTATTAGAGTTAGCCCTGCAAGATCAACAGGAAAGGGTGCAAAGTAGGTCGTTTGACTAATTTCTATTGTCATCTATAGATGACCTCAAACTAAAGAAAATCTAGTCAAAAGTTGCTTTAAAAGCGCATCTGAAGCTAGCATGTAGTACCAAAGCGCCTCTGATTAGGTTGTACTAGCGCCTCTGATTAGGTTGTACTGCGAGAGGCGCTTTATAAATGCATAATACAATACAATACTGTAAATAAACCTGAAACCAATTGCTGAACTGCATTAAATTTATTTAGTACATTGTTAATAGCACACAATTAAATGAACTATTTCAAACATACAAGAACTTTACAATCTGAAATTGTTATGTTAAGGTATGCACCAGCAACTGTTCAGCTATATTTAAATGACATAGAAATGTTTATAGGCACCTTGCAAAACAGTAGCTATAATCATTGTTATAATGATTTAAATACTTATATAAATTTGTCATCTAAACTGCCACTTATTCTAAAAGGAGTTTCAAACATAAAACATAATATCCATAAAACTAATCATGTACTGTAATTTGTAGAAACTGCAGGGAAAGTTGCAAACACCTTCTCAATGTTTCCATCACTGTGTAACCCTGAATAATGTCAAATCAGTCAAATCACATCCTAACAAGCAGTGTTATTTCAGTTCCAAAGAATAGAATAGGAATAATAATTATTTTAAATTAGTTCCACGGAACGAAAACTGGAACGAAAAATAAATGTGGAACGAGAATAGAATAGGAATAAAAATTTCGATATTTTTATAGAGCGAGAACGGAATAGAATAAAAATTAATTTTTAAGACGAGAACGGAATAGAATAAAAATTAATTTTTAGCTGCCCAACCGATAATTCTAACGTTAACTAATAACTATGCGGAATGACGATGGCTCTTGATTGACGTCACGGTGCGGCGCTGATAGACTAAAGCTCCTACGTATATTCTATATTCTATAAATAATATACGCTCTTTGATTCAAACTTCTGGCAACAAGAGTGAGGCACCCAGACTCCCCCATGAAACATGCTCCTGACAGCAGAACTTTCTAAATACATTCAGGAAACTGAATAACATGTCGCTGTTCCTAGTCCCTTTGACTTCTGGCAGAGTAGACACTCGGTTTACCCACAGCTCGCTGTTATAACAGAGGATTTAGTTTCAGCTCCCACACCAGAGGCATTCGTAGAATCTTTTCTGTTGCAGGATGGATGTCTACAGGTCGCAAAAATCGATTGAGCAATTCCCTTGAGATGCGGGTGTTTTTGAAACTCAACAGTAAAATAATTGACTGGTAAGGTTTTAGTGTGTCTACCTATAAACTGTTGTATTAACAGTCGCATTCACATTGTCCGACAGACATTAACCGTTCATGTTAGAACTGTACGTGGATTTGGAAGTGGAACTACAAATAATTTTTTTAACTAGAACTGGAACTAAAATTAATTATAAAGAGGAAGTGGAACTAGAATAAGAATAAAATTTATTTCATAGAGGAACTAGAATAAGAATAAAAGTTATTTCTTAAGAGGAACTAGAACTAAAATGATAGCAGTGGAATAGAATAAGAACTGGAATAGAAATTAATGCTGGAACTAAAATAACACTGCTAACAAGTCAATAAATAGTTTTGTGGCAGTTAGCACTTTAAACTGAACCAATTCGCATACCGCTTCGAGTCCTTGGTTTGACCTCATATGTAAAAACATATGTGCTTAGCAAGAGGACAGTCAATAAGATGAAGTTAGTCAAAAGACAATGATAAAGATTAATGTTATTATTAATTAGAAACTTCTATCAGACTGGTGTCTAATACATGAGGCATCAACTAATGGCACAACAAAACCGAGCTATAATCAGGTCAATATCCAAAACCTGAGCCTGCTACAAGAAAGAAGCAGCCTATGGTGAATAAGCAATTTTAATAAGGCAAGTCTTAAATTAAATGGATTGCTGGTGAATAATCTCCGATTTGTTGATGACATTGGCCTCCTCACTAGAACAGGACGAAGTTAGAACTACAAGATATTACCACACAGATTGACAAAACCAGTAGAAGATTTAGCCTAATGATCAACACAGAGAAAACCAAAACAATGGTCATTGAAAAGACCAAAGAGACACCAATGACCATCACAATATAAGAAGCTATTGAGACAGCAGAACATTTATTCATACGAAGAATATATATGGCGCCTCTTCAAGGTATCTACTCAGAAACACTCCCGACCCAACCCCAGCTGAACAGTACAGTCTTGAGTTTGAGTAAAATGTTGTAGAATGGGTGTTTGGGATCAAGTGAAGCACTACAGCATTCCATATTGCAGGGCCAGCGATGGAAAAAGCACTTGCTGCCTAAGGGCAGTCAGTGAGCCTGCTTCGAAGAGTGCGGGGATGTTCAGGGTGAAGCAGCAGTACTCTCGCAAACACATACGGGCCTCTCCCACAAGCAGCACCACACTAGGGCCGAGCCCCGATAGGCAATACGCTGCAGGACAGGAAACCAATGCAAAACAAACAACATGTACTCAGTGACATGGCCAAATCTCGGGATGCGACCAATAAGGCGTGCCGCTGTGCGCAGGACCCGGTCCACACACCCAATTTCAGATTCTGGGAGACCAAGGAAGACAGCACTGCAATAGTCAAAGTGAGAGACAACAAATGAGTGGACAATTCATCTATCTAGGAGGGTGAATAAACACAGATGGCAGCAACGACAAAGATATACAAAGGAGAATTAGATGCGCTTCACAGGCATTTGGTTCCACATGGTCACCACTCTCTTCGCTCTGCCACCTGCGGTGATCTCTCTGTTCCTTTCGCACGCACTGCTACTATGCAGCAGCGCACTTTCTAGGTCGTTGGACCCGCAGTTTGGAACGGGCTTCCTCCTGAGCTGCGGTCTCTTCCTCGAGACTCGTCCACCGCTTTCTTCTCTGCTCTAAAGACGACTGTTCTCTTTCGCCAGGGTTGGGCTGGGAGTGCCTCTCAATAGCTTCCTTGAAGGGGCGCTATATAAATGCTTGATTGATTGATTTGGAATAATGAACAGGATATGAACAGGAAGTAGAGATTTAACAAAGAAAACTAAGACAAAAATATATACGAGACGATGATACAACCGAATTTCCTACATAGATCAGAATGTTGGACAATTCTAAAACAAGGAGAAGAATTCTGACAGCAGAAATGAGCTGGCTGCAGTAGATCACAGGGATTTCAAGATTACAGAAATGAGAAATGATGACATAAGACATTAGGTATCCAAACAACTCTACTAGACAAAGTCATTCAACGAAGACTCCGATGGTCTGGACATGTAGAATGAATGCTAGTTGACCAAATCCCACACAGTGCACTACATGCAAGATTTAAAGGAAAAAGACACAAAGGCAGACCAAGACTAAGCTGGGTAGATAATATACACGAGGACATAACATAAATGAGGACATAACATCACTTGGACTAACATTAAGGGGCAATGGATTTGACAAACGACCGAGGACAAGGGAGATCATTTATTCGTACCCATTGCCGCCAAATGGCTGGCGTCAAGAACTGATGGTCTTCAGCTGAGAACCAAGTGACATAAGCGATTGAGCAGAATGTACAGATACAGGCAGGTCTGTAGTGGTAAAATTAGAGGTGAGTACATGCTAGCGGTTAGTTTTCCCAAACAAATTAGAGGTGTATACGCTAACGGTTAGTTTTCCCAAACAAATTAGAGGCGAGTAGAAATATTTTGTTGGGCGAGTATACGGTCTCTAGAGGCTAGTATACGCTGTATACCCGCGTATACCCTCGACTACAGCCCTGGATACAGGGAAAACATTCAAAATTCTTGGTCCAACAACAGGAACACCTCGTTCACCATGAACAGTTCTAGTACTAGGTACGACTAGATAAAGATAATGAGATTAAATTATGGCTTGATGTTAGTGCACAGTCGGTTGAGGCCTTGCGCATTAGATATCAGTGCAAATAGATGTTCCTAACTATTATCATTATTAGATGACCTTGTTGACTAATGTTAAATATGAGAAATCAAGACTCACTAAATATTGTGGTTGGCCAGTATTTAAAGTTTGGTAAACTATGAGTCCCGACTTAAAACAAATCCTTTGCTAAACATGGAAGTCAATGCGAAGATTTAAGCACAGAGGTTATATGGTTAATGGTTATATATAGACATATCACTTATAGCCATAGCCACAGTTCTGAACTCTAGCGTTTCATCATGTTTGACTATCTAATAACAAGTGAGTTACAGAAAATCAGGCAACTTAAAACCAATGCATTTGCCAAAGGTGGCCTTGAACAAATGGGAACGTTGAGCCTAATTCTGTTTATGAGACGAATGTTCATGACTTACATAAATGGTAAGAGACATAGAATAAAAAACACCCAAGTTGTATTGTATTGTATTGTATTGTATTTATGCATTTGTAAAGCGCCTCTCGCAGTACAACCTAATCAGAGGCGCTCCCAGTGCGCAGAGCTTCGTGAGAAAAGAAAAGTCTTAAGACATCGAGAAGTAGCAGAAATTCCCCCCAGTTAGAATCTGAGAACGAGTCATATGAGGAAGATCATTCCAAAGGGACGGGCCAGCAGATGCGTAGGCACGGTGTTGAGCCATAGAAGTCCGGGTCCGAGGGACCAAGAGGTCATGTCGGTCAAAAGAGCGGAGAGGACGACCAGAGGCAACCGACAGAGGTCGACAGATAAGGTCACAAAGGTAACGAGGAGCTTTGCCCTGGAACGCTCGAGAGGTAAGAAAAAGAATTTTAAACTGGATACGCGCGGTGAGCGGAAGCCAATGCAATTGCTCAGACATAAAAGTCGAGATATGAGAGTAGCGTGGAAGGCGGGCAATCAGACGAGCAGCTGCGTTTAAGACCGATTGAAGTGGAGACAGACGGGATTTTGGGAGACCAATGAGTAATGCATTACAGTAGTCAATGCGTGAGCAGATAAAGGCATGAACCATGGAGGTGAAAGTGGAGGAAGGAACAGAACGCCGGACAGCACGAAGACGCCTTAGATGATAAAAACTAGACTGAGAGAGGCTTGAGATGTGGTCGGCAAATGAAAGAGTACTGTCAAGAATGACACCCAAGTCCCGAACACTTGTCGAGAAAGAGAAGAGCGGAAACCGCTTGGCGAGAGTTGCATAATCAAGCTTGAGGAGCTGCTGGCGAGTGCCAAACCAGATCAGCTGAGTTTTTACAGAATTAAGAGAGAGGCGATTTGAGGACATCCAGCAGTGGAGATCGGAGAAAAGTGACTCAATAGATTGACAAAGGGCAAGTTGGTGAGCAGGAGGACCATGAACCAGGGCCTGGACATCATCAGCATATAGGTGCCCCACAGCAGAGTGTTTGGCAAAGAGACGAGGAATGTCAGCGGTAAACAATATATAGAGAAGGGGACCCAGCACAGAACCTTGAGGAACCCCGAATTTGACAGGTACCCAGGAGGAGCGAGAGTCACCGAGAATGACCATCTGTGAACGGTCGGTCAGGTACGACCGGAACCAACGAAGTGGAGAGCCACTAATGCCAAAGGATATTTCAAGACGGCTTAAGAGAATGTCGTGATCAACCATGTCAAAAGCTGAAGAGGCATCGAAGAGGGCTAGAAGAGAAACGTGAGACTTGTCAATAGCAGAGTAGATATCAGAAAGGAGAGACAGAAGAGCGGTTTCAGTAGAGTGGTGAGCTCTAAAACCCGATTGCCTGGAAGGGAGAAGATCCGATTGCTCAAGATAAGGTAAAAGCTGCAAAGAGATCAAGCGCTCTAGAGTCTTTGAAAGAAAGGAGAGATTAGATATAGGACGGTAGTTATGGCATAAACTAGGGTCCAGATTGGGTTTCTTGAGAGAAGGAAAGACAATAGCACGCTTCTGAGAGAAAGGAAGAGAGCCTTCAGAAAGAGATCTATTAAACAGATAGAGCAGAAAGGGGACGATGGCATCTAATACGTCTACAATTACAAACGGGGGAAGAGGGTCCAATTCACATGATTTTAGGTTAGAGGAAGCGAGCAGGCGACGTAAGTCTGATTCAAGGATTGGTTGAAACTCCTTGAAAACAGCGTCTGTAGACGTGAAGGAAGGCGATGGCGCTCCAGCTGTAGATTTCCGGAGGCCATCCAGTTTTGACCAGTCAAACCAACAAGAGAGTCACTTAATTACATTCATTTAAATTTCTTATGCAACTTATGTTGCTGTTGAGTGCCCAATAATAGGAATTACGTTTTCAATAGATTAAGGAGTTTATCGGCCTCTATCCAAGACTGCACCCTCTCAATGGTAGTGGACAACAGCTGCACAGACAAGTGACAACTCAAACAGTCAAATGAAATGTAGATTTCAGTATCATCAGCTCAGAGAAATGATATTGGGTCATTCCGTCTCAGATCAACAAATTTTTTGGAAGTTTCCCGCTCGACCATCTCAGATTTTGATGAAATTTGCACAGAATGTGTATTAATGTATTAGAATATGATGTGCAAAAGTTTACCTCAATATTCTTAGTATTTTATTTTTGTATTGTATTGTATCTAAACATTTATAAAGCGCCTCTCACAGTATTCGCTAATCAGAGGCACTCCCAGTGCGAAAGACCCAGTGAATAGAAAGTGGCTTTAAGACAGCGGAACGAGGCACTTGGGCCACCAGCAAGTAAAGAAGCACATGTCAATGGAGAGAGTTGATTCCATAGAGCAGGATCAGTGCAAGAAAAGGCTCGAGTTTTGGCCATAGTGATCCTGGCTCGTGGCACAAGATCATGGCAATTAAGCGATCGCAATGGACGGAGGGAAGTTAGTTAGTACCGATGACACCAATAAGGTTAGTTTCTAGAACAATGGTTCCGACTATTTAAACAACTGCATAGACTCTAAACATGCATGAAACGCTAATCATCATTGACATGAGGGCGTCATAAAAGAAACGGCATAACTATAGCACCGGGGACTGATTTTTACGCATGGTCGGAATGGCACAATGTGATTGGCTGATTTGAAGTATACCTGGAGTATTCATTTACACATGGAGCATACTCATTAGTATCCGTCATTTACAGGCATTGTCATAAAAATGTTCGAAGTTTGAAGCGAAAATGAATATTTTCCAGATCAACACTTTTTGTAAAGACAATTTAGGCACACTGGAGTATCTCTACAAGAGAAAAATATTTGGCGAACGTGTAGAATCGGGGTGCCTATGTACTCTGGGTGGGTGTCTGCGTCGTGAAGGTCGGTTAGGGTCAGGCAAGCGTCTAGAGGGTCGGTTAGGGCCAGTGTAGCCTATGTATTTGTGCGACTAAAAAAGCTATACCTGCGAGTTAAGCTGTGTTTGGAAGTTTGTGTACATTCTCTTCAGGATGTACAACGTTTACCTTTAGCTTTTTACGTGATAGTAAACTCTGTAAAGTAACCTCTCGGGATATATAGTCCGTGGTTACTTCTGTCAACCAATCACAGTGCTCACACAAACATTCCCAAGCCACGCATAAAATTTCGGTCCCCGGTTCTATAGTTATGCCAAATAAACGTCTAAACTTGCACAATTTTAAAACGGTCAATCTTTATTTTACACCTTCATGAACCTGTTCGAGTTGAACGAGATTTGCAAAGATGAGTTGAGTGTTTTTGCAATATTTGCAAGACACAAAATTATGAATAGCGAGGTTCATTGTGGCACGTGTGCACACCCGTATACACTATGGAAACAATCAGCCAAACTGGGTGGCTATGTGTGGCGGTGCTGCAAATGCAGCACGAATATTTGCTGATAACTTGTTTCATTAAACTAGGCCTATTAGTGTTACGGTTAGACCTCTTGTTATACAGTCACCTTGAATTTTGAATATAGCCAGGTTGCACAATTAGGGACCCCGATAGCGCAAGTTTGCCGATAGCAGCGCTCTACTAAGCGAAGTTAGTGGCAACCATATTGTTTTTATACACAGGCACTCAGTCTTCGCATTTACCAATATAATGACGAAACCAACTAGATATTGAATTAACCCCAAAATACACAAAAATTACTGTTCAGACATCTCGATTCTAAAGAGACGTCGCACTGACTTCGCAAAAACACGGTCAAAATGCAAAATGCAATCGTTGATCACCAGACCAAACGGGTGAGCCAACGCAATGTTCAATATAAAATAAGAAATATCCTTTATAACCTGTACAGTTCTTATAAACATCAAACGCCTTGCTTGCCTTTAGTGTTGTGCACCATTAGCTCAATAGTTCAGTATTATTTTTCTACATTTACTTCAGATGAATATAGATTAATCTCAGCATGCTTCCATCGTAACATCTAACATTATTCGACCGGAAACAGCCATGAGGCTGATCGCAGCGACTAATTAGTAAGGGAGTAAGTTTCACAGCATTAAAATTTGTAACTCTAGACACAAATTTTCATTACAACTCATACGAAAATGGAAATAAAATTAACAAGACAATTTTCAGAGATTCGTAATAATAAGTCTAGAGAACCTCAGCTATAGGCCTATTCAGGGAGACACGTTTACGTCTCTTATTTTTTTAATTTAACCACTGATACACAGACAGACGGACGGACGGACGGACGGACGGACGGACGGACGGACGGACGGACAGACAGACAGACAGATAGATAGATAGATAGATAGATAGATAGATAGATCGAATGATGGATGGATTAATTCATTAGATTGTAATTGTAATTACAATTTATATAGCATCGTTGATAGCAAGCTATAGGCCAACGGTTCGGTTTGGGTATTGGATCACACCGTTTCTGTGATGGTGCTGGTAGTTGTTTTAAGTGATAAATTTTACATTTTAAATGTTTGGGTCCGCGAGCTATGCCTAGAAACATAAGGATCCCTGGGCCGAAAAGTTTCAAACAACTAATTTGCCTGATGATACTTAGATAGGCATCCTTGAGAAACATATTTCTGAAAATTTTACGTAAAATAGCTGGGCCGTACAAAGACAGATTGACAGATTGACTATCATAGACAGACAAACAGACAGACTATCACAGACAAACAGACATACTATCGCAGATAGAGACAGACTATCACAGACAGACAGACATACTATCGCAGATAGAGACAGACTATCACAGACAGACAGACAGATAATCACAAACAGACAGACAGATAATCACAAACAGACAGACTCTCACAGACAGAAAGACAATCACAGACAGACAGGCAGACAATCACAGACAGTCAATCACAGACAGACTATCACAGAAGACTATCACAGACAAACTATCACAGACAGACTATCACAGACTATCACAGACAGACAGACAGACAGACAGACGGACAGACAGACAGACACAGAGGGATAGATGGATGGATGGATAGACGGACGGACGGACGGACACAGACGGACGGACAGACTGATAGATAGATAGATAGATAGATAGATAGATAGATAGACAGACAGACAGACAGACAGACAGACAGACAGACAGACAGACAGGCAGGCAGGCAGACAGATAGGTAGACAGGCAGACAGAAAGATGGACAGACAGACAGACGGACAGACGGATGGACGGATCTCTTGATTTATGCGTTCATCTCATCTCTTCGTCCGTCGCCTCTACAGCCTTCTGACGTGCATTCCATGTCTGAACTTTGGACAGCGAAAGATTTTGGCAGCGCTGCGGTCAGAGGTCAGAAGTCACTACGCACAGATCGTGAAACCTGAGTCATATCAGTTCTCATCCGAATTGGAACGCCTTAAACTTTTAAGCATTTCGACACCTGGGTTATGTGTGTAAGTAAGTAAGTATGTATGCATGCATATAAACTACATGCATATATGCATGTACCCATGTATGTATTTGTGTATGCGTATGTATGTATGTATGTATGTATGCATGCGTGTATGTACGTGTGCATGAATGTATGTATGTATGTATCTATGTATATATGAATATGTGTATGTTTATGTATGTGTGTATCTATCTATCTCTCTAGCTGTATATATCTATCTCTCTGCATATATTTCTGCTAATCTATGCCTATCTGTCTATTTGTCTATCCCTCCCCTATCTGTCTGTCTGTCGCTCTGTCTGCCTGCCTGTCGCTCTGTCTCTCGTCCTGTTCGTCTGTTTGTCGCTCTGTCTGCCGCTCTGTCTGCCGCTCTGTCTGTCTGTCGCTCTGTCTGTCTGTCTGTCGCTCTGTCTGTTTGTCGCTCTGTCTGTTTGTCGCTCTGTCTGTCGCTCTGTCTGCCTGCCTGTCGCTCTGTCTGTCGTTCTGTTTGTCGCTCTGCCTGCCGCTCTGTCTGTCGCTCTGTCTCGCTCTGTCTGTCTGTCTGTCGCTCTGTCTGTTTGTCGCTCTGTCTGTCGCTCTGTCTGTCGCTCTGTCTGCCTGCCTGTCGCTCTGTCTGTCGTTCCGTTTGTCTGTTTGTCGCTCTGTCTGTCGCTCTGTCTGTCGCTCTGTCTGCCTGCCTGTCGCTCTGTCTGTCGTTCTGTTTGTCTGTTTGTCGCTCTGTCTGTCGCTCTGTCTGTCTGTCGCTCTGTCTGTCTGTCGTTCTGTTTGTCTGTTTGTCGCTCTGTCTGCCGCTTTGTCTGTCGCTCTGTCTGTCTGTCGCTCTGTTTGTCTGTTTGTCGCTCTGTCTGTCGCTCTGGCTGTCGCTCTGTCTGGCTGTCGCTCTGTCTGTCGCTCTGTCTGTCTGTATGGATGGATGGATGGATGGATGGATGAATGCCAGCTTGCCATATATAAAATAATGTGGGCTTGTGGGCTTGGGCTAGCCCATGTCAAGCCCATCTGGGAGCGACATGAGGAGCCCTTTATCCGACGAAAATTTTACGTGGGTGACAGATGGGCTTATGGGCTTTGGCTGCCCACGTCGAACCCATCTAGGTTTGAGGTCAGAAGCCCATTTACCGACATTTGTAGTGTCCGACTTTTTGGTGGGCGAGAGGTGGGCTCATGGGCAGTCCATCCATCCATGCATCCATCCATCGATCCATCGATCGATCCATCGATCGATCCATCCATCGATCCATCTATCCATTCATCCATCCATCCATTCATCCTTACATCAATCCATCCATCCATCCATCCATCCATCCATCCATCCATCCATCCATCCATCCATCCATCCATCCATCCATCCATCCATCCATCCATCAATCCAACCATCCACCCACCCACCCACCCACCCATCCATCCATCAATCTATCCATCCATCCATCCATCCATTCATCCTTACATTAATCCATCCATCCATCCATCCATCCATCCATCCATCCATCCATCCATCCATCCATCCATCCATCCATCCATCCATCCATCCATCCTTCCTTCCATTCATCCTTACATTAATCCATCCATCCATCCATCCATCCATCCATCCATCCATCCATCCATCCATCCATCCATCCATCCATCCATCCATCCATCCATCCATCCATCCATCCATCCATTCATCCATCTATCCGTCCGTCCGGCCATCTGTCTGCTTGTCTGTCTGTCTGTCTGTCTGTCTGTCTGTCCGTCCGTCCGTCCATCCATCCATCCATCCATCCATCCATCCATCCATCCACCCACCCAATTCCATCCATCCATCCATCCATCCATTCATCCATCTATCCGTCCGTCCGGCCATCTGTCTGTCTGTCTGTCTGTCTGTCTGTCTGTCTAGATGGGTTCGCAGTGGGCGGCCCAAGCCCATAAGCCCACTTCTCGCCCACCAAAAATTCGGACATTGCAAATGTCGGTAAATGGGCTTCTGACCTGAAGCCTGGATGGGTTCGACGTGGGCAGCCCAAGCCCATGAGCCCATTTCTCGCCCACCAAAAAGTCGGACACTGCAAATGTCGGTAAATGGGCTTTTGACCTCAAGCCTAGATGGTTTCGACGTGGGCAGCCCAAGCCCATGAGCCCACCTCTCGCCCACCAAAAAGTCGGACACTGCAAATGTCGGTAAATGGGCTTTTGACCTCAAGCCTAGATGGGTTCGACGTGGGCAGCCCAAGCCCATGAGCCCACCTCTCGCCCACCAAAAAGTCGGACACTGCAAATGTCGGTAAATGGGCTTTTGACCTCAAGCCTAGATGGGTTCGACGTGGGCAGCCCAAGCCCATGAGCCCACCTCTCGCCCACCAAAAAGTCGGACACCGCAAATGTCGGTAAATGGGCTTTTGACCTCAAGCCTAGATGGGTTGGACGTGGGCAGCCCAAGCCCATGAGCCCACCTCTCGCCCACCAAAAAGTCGGACACTGCAAATGTCGGTAAATGGGCTTTTGACCTCAAGCCTAGATCAGTGCTCGAAATGGAAAATTTCACGAAACGGAACGCTAGTCAAAGATATGGGAGCATTCACGTTAATTTCATAGTATTTTCCACAATAATTCATTTGACGAACCGGAACGGAAACGCTAATTCATTTGACGAACCGGAACGACGTTCCGGTGCGTTCCGGTCCATTTCGAGCACTGGCCTAGATGGGTTCGACGTGGGCAGCCCAAGCCCATGAGCCCACCTCTCGCCCACCAAAAAGTCGGACACTGCAAATGTCGGTAAATGGGCTTTTGACCTCAAGCCTAGATGGGTTCGACGTGGGCAGCCCAAGCCCATGAGCCCACCTCTCGCCCACCAAAAAGTCGGACATTGCAAATGTCGGTAAATGGGCTTTTGACCTCAAGCCTAGATGGGTTCGACGTGGGCAGCCCAAGCCCATGAGCCCACCTCTCGCCCACCAAAAAGTCGGACACTGCAAATGTCGGTAAATGGGCTTTTGACCTCAAGCCTAGATGGGTTCGACGTGGGCAGCCCAAGCCCATGAGCCCACCTCTCGCCCACCAAAAAGTCGGACATTGCAAATGTCGGTAAATGGGCTTTTGACCTCAAGCCTAGATGGGTTCGACGTGGGCAGCCCACGCCCATGAGCCCACTTGTCACCCATGTAAAATTTTAGTCGGATAGAGGGCTCCTCATGTCGCTCCCAGATGGGCTTGACATGGGCCAGCCCAAGCCCACAAGCCCACATAATTTTTTGGTGGGCTTGATATGGGCATGCTGGCAGGGTATGGTTTCTGTATTTTTGCCATGCAATGCTCCCGAAGGCCTACCCTTTCCATCTCCTCCAAAATTGCTACATAGGCCTACTTCCACAGCGATCCATGTTCTTTCATCATTAAGAAATCAGATTTTGACTAAATTAATTCGTTACGTAATAAACTTTTATTTTGAATTTTACATTAAATTCTAAGCAGTAGTTTGACACAACAAATCATGACGTCTTCACATTTCTTGCTACTTACGCTGTTTTTGCAAAACGTCACTGTCAATGTAAAAAGACCCAACAATGGCCTAACGAATTTTTGCGAATTTTAAAATAGGCCAAAAACTCGCGAATTTTTAAGAATTTTATAACCCAAAGTCACGAATTCTAGAACTATGTGGGCACGTTCAGAGTGAGTCGTCGTAATGTTTGAGGCAGGAATCACAATATAATCAAATATGCAATCATCTGCATATTTGAATAATTTGTTCCCTGGATGAAGCAATTTTAGTCCAGAAATAGAGGCCAAAAAGTGGATTGGCCCAAGTCCTCACCCCTGTACAATGCTACAGTTGATATATTTATATGAGGAAGTGATACCACAAAACTTAGTACAATGCACTCGATTAGAAAGCATGGAGCTTCTAGACAACCTCCAAGACCATAATTGTTTGCGAAAAATACAGAAATTACATTTTAATAAACAAAGATAATTAAACTACAATCAATGTCAATCAGACCTTCAAATGGTTTCATGATTTTAGCTGAATAGAATCTTCCATTGGTCCATTTTGCTTTGACCTGATCGCCGCATTGGTATATCTGCAAATAAAAAAATAGCGTTTGTTGATCTAGCTGGAAATAAAGTTTTATTTGTTGAACTAGTACTAACACTTTTAAATCTAGTTTCATTTTAGATATAGTAGGGCCTAAAATGTTTCTTTATGTTTCTTACTTCTCAGTCAAGCTCATTTCTGTATATGATACAAAATTGTTTATGCATATAAAATCAAACACCGACAGTTTAATAGGCCTATTACCAAAGTGACGCTGTGAATTTGCACATTTGGACAGAATGTGGCAATTATAATTAACGTTAATAAAACTTAATGCAAGGGGTTTAAATTTTAGTGCGTATATTCAAGATAGGATTAATAGACCATATACAATAAAATAACAATTTAATTTCAATTTCGCTGCCTAAAAAGACATCGGTGACGACTTCCTCAACACAAAATTGTCTTACCCGCCACGCACCAAACAAACAGATATGAAAACAAGCTATGTGAAAGGAAGTCCATAGTGTTAGCAGTGGTCGAAATCATTAAGGCAGTAATCAAAGATTGAAATGACTAAGGGGGAATAGATTGTTTTATTTCTTTCTGAAAAGTTCAAAATGATGAAACGTAGGTCATGAGGGAGAAAATTACAGATATTACCGTATAAGGTGCTGCATATGAAAGAGATCGCATTCCATTAGCAGACCTGTTATCTGGCATAGCCAATTAATGCTTGTCTGCAGATCGCATAGAAAGCTTCAGATTGTACCGAGCAATAAGTCCACTTGGATATGACGGCTGATTATTGACCACAATTTTAAATGTCAGAGATGCAATTTCGAAATGGAACTTTTTTATCCAAAGCCAGTGAAAGTCTCATAATAACGGAATAATGTGATCAGCGCCTCGTGACAACGTTTTATTTCTTTAAATACGCGTATATTAATAATTAGGGACAGTAGAAATTCACGGTAAAAGGCCAAAAATATCACGGTAGATTTTGTAAAAATGGTCGAAAATCTGGACAAATTCACATAAATTTATAATAACTACTGAAATAATAGTATTGTAGCAATTACCTCAATGCAGACCCTGGCTTTCTTCATTTTCCGCAGACACAACTTCTTAAAATGTATATCACAACAAAACGACTGAACAGCCACCAACAACGACAGAACAACGTCTCTGATAGTTTATCAAAATTAGTCGACGACTGGGAAACTCGATGCAAGGCATAGCTTTATAGTAGCAGCAGCACAGGCCGTACCTTTGTTCGCTTCAAGGTCGTTCCCCTGCGCTACCAATTGCCTGGCTTCGGGTCCTCAACCGCAGCTGCAGGAGGAGAAAGGGGAAGGTGTGATCACTGACATCAGTTATGTTTTCATTAACGCATAAAATGCACACAGTATTTTCACACATAACTTCAAAAACATTGGTGCCCACATGGTTGGCTATGGAGACAAATGTGCGTCGTTTATCAAAGTTTCAGAGCATTGAAAGTGTCAGTCATTGAGCTCATTAGGCTAAACCTAAGCATATGGGACGGGGTCTTTTATGACTCAAATCGGTTGCTGGCTGTTATAAAATTGTAACCGTTACATATTTTTCAAAATGTTTTAGGAATTTGCAGTAAATTGTTTGTTTAGCTGTTATTTTCGATGAGATATGCATCGTGTTCGAGTTCATAGCATATTATTCAACCCAGTCATCATTAGCATGTTAAACGTTATTCACATAGAGTAACAGAATTAGTAAAATTGCATTTCAAACAGCCAGCTGTCTACCTCATTTCAGTGTTGCGATTATACACGATTGTTTCAGTAGCTTTGTAGCCAAGAATGGCGCAGTCGCTCTTTATGGGGTAATTTGCCTTAAAGCCTATCTTATCCAAGCGCTTTATTTATATTTATCTTCGAAGTAAAATACGGATAGCTGACCTAAAGCAGTAAGATATTTGAGAAAAGAAGAGACCCAACGATTATTAGAACAGGAGAGTACTAGGCTACTGTAACATATGATAGTGACCTCAGCGATTCTGACTCAGAGGAAGACGAAGACCATGGATCAGGAGTTTCCGGGTGACATGATAGGGAAAGTGCCAGTGATGCATTATTTGTTAAATATAGGCGTTCAGAATTTTTTGGGAAACTTGAGATTCTTAATAAAATTTAAACCAGTGTCGTTTGCATGCAACTTTATGCATTCACAAAATGCTCTTCGCTTGAGTTTCTAACAATCAAATAACAAACATGTTGATCTTACAGTAAAAAATACAGATGGGTTCATTTACGACCCCGCCCGGTGCTTTTAAGTTGCTTAGTATGCCTGTGTCACAAAGATAGAGTATCCCCCCATACAATTATTTCCCCGTAGCAGAATGGAGTATCCGGCCTGAAGAATGTGAACGGGAGGGTCTATCCTCCAGTCTTGTTGTTCTCGAGACCAAGGTGTTGGTCTCGAGTGCACTCGAGTTCGTTTTTAAAAGTCTTGGTATTGATCTTGGTCTTGAGACCAAAAGTCTTGGTCTTGGTCTTGATACCAAAGGTCTTGGTCTTGAGGTTCAAAGTCTTGGTCTTGAGGTTCAAAGTCTTGGTCCTGGTCTGTAGGTTCAAAGTCTTTGTCTTGGTCTTGCAAGACCAAGACTTTTGTCAATGTGAACAGTCATTTAACAAAACGCAAGAATTAACAATTTATCCATTAATTACTAGTACAATTGCTTTAGTATTTACGACGTGTGAATGAGGCTTCACTGTTGTTTTGGACAATTGGACAATTATTTTGACTTCCGATTATTTACCATGAAATAATTTCAAAACAGACTCACGACATTTACATCCAGTGCTTGAAAAGCTGCTGTGTGTTCCAGCGTTTTCCGAACCTACATGTAGCCTAGAACGTATTTTTTGCATAGCAGAATTTTTATGAAGCCCACAGGTCACGTATTGGTCAGAAATTCTGAGCGAATTGGTTTTCATAAAACCAAAAAGACATTTGGAATAACATTTCTCATGTACGACTTTTGTTAATACGAATTATTATGATGTAGTCTGCAATCAGAGTTGTTTTGCTTAAATAAAATAAAATAAAATAAAAGTCTAATTTTTTCATTAAATTAGCGAGTAGTACGACTTGACAATTTTTTGTAAGGAATAAAAGTTTGGATATGATTGTAATTTTTGGGTCTTGGTCTCGATTTGTCTTGGTCTTGAGGTTCAAAGTCTTGGTCTTGGTCTTGAGGTTCAAAGTCTTGGTCTTGGTCTTGAGGTTCAAGGTCTTGGTCTTGGTCTTGAGGTTCAAGGTCTTGGTCTCGGTCTTGAGGTTTAAGGTTTTGACAACAAGACTGCTATCCTCCTCGTGCAAAAGTATCCCCCGTGAGTCGTACAAAATTGTCCCCCATCAAGAAGTTTTTCCCTGCAACATAATTACAAATTGTGCAATTTAAGACAATGTAGAACTATGTCCGTCATAGTAGGCTATCTAGTGAAGTCAATGATCCTCTTATATACTCTCGAGGTTAGGTTCCTGAGAAATTGGAGAAATCGTTACTTTCGAGTTTTCTGGGAAAGTTACGCCGTTGTAAAAATGCCCCGCCAATATTTTGGACAATGAATACCTAAATCCCCCCCCCAATATTTAGGACAAGTCTACGCCAGTGCCCAGGCTACTCTGTGCCGTTTTATTCCATCGGGGGAGGGTAAATTTATTCATCCCTTGGATAGTTTTTGGACGGATAGTCGGTCACGCGACACCGGAATTGCCAAAAGGAAAGTAAAGGAACGACCACAGAGAGGAAAATATTGTGTCTCGTAGGCTCACTATAAATTTGCACGATTAGTCTTTTTAACACCTCGGATGTCAGTCTGATTTACAGCATGTTTCTTCAAACAATTTCCAACACATTGACAAGAACATACTTACTTACTTAAGTGCATCCCTTCTAGAACTGTCACAATAAAAACCAAGAATCCAGACTTAGGGCCTAATAACCCCTGTCATAAAAATCACTTCTAAATAAGCGTAATAAACTTCGAAGGAAGGGTCAAATGGAAGGCGCAGACTCACTTGCGGAGAGCATCAGTCCGCTGATCTTGGAAAACACACAACACGTTTTTCTGCCTTACAAGCTGCCACACCTAAGCAGCTTTGGGATGCGGTCAAATAGTGTGATAATTCGTCTTCTGCCCTGACCAGCAGCACTATAAATTAGACAGGCCTCTTTGATGACATCAATTAGGCTAATAAGTTCTATGATGAAATAGCGACTTCTGTGGACAATTTGACTGAGGAAATCCTTGTTCTTAAAAGCAACACAATGTCATGGGAGTCAACACCGGAATTTCTAAACCATTATGTGAATAATATATAGGCCTACTGGAAATCGAAAGGTCTCTGCGCACACAGCGAAACACAGCCGCTGGACTTTCAGAAACGTTCTATGAGTTGGCGTAATTTGTCACTCATGTGTTTAAATGCTTTTTTGAAACTGGGACCATTCCGGGTAACTGGCGCGTCACTGTGGTCACTTCCGTGGACACAGTTACAAAACCATCTACTCTGGGTGACTCCAATCCTCTCAAGAATCGCGGGCAAAAATTGTTGTTTCTAAGTGGCTGACATCCAATTTGCCCCGAGAAACTTTAGAGGACCAGTTTGGCCTCAGATCAACCGGCACCAGTGCAATCAAATTCTTTCTACATCACGTCACCTTGATTCTGGAAAGCAACTCTTATGTACGTTGCCTGTTAGTCGACTTCTCTAAAGCATTTGATGTTGACCATTCAATTCTAATCCCTAACGTTATGGAAACATCAAACCGGGTCATTGACTTCCTAACTGGTCGATCTCAAGCAGGGCCGCATTAAGGCTAGTGCGGGCCCGGGTGCTGTGATTTTGGGGGAGGCCTACGAGCCTCCGAAAGGATGGTCGCCGAAAAATTTTTGAATTTCGACATGGTGATTTCATCCATCTTTTTTGGAATTTCATCTTACAAAAAGTCTTATGACATTTTTTTAGTAATTCATCTCTTTTCTATGATGATGTGATGACCTTTTTGGGCCCAAATACAAGTATACAATACAAAAATTTTATGCACTTCCAAAAATGCGGGCCCTTAAAACTGCGGGCCCGGGTGCTGCAGCACCCTTAGCACCCCCCTTAATGCGGGCCTGATCTCAAGTCCTCAAATGCGAGAATGTATTTTCCGATTCTGCTTCCATTAATCGCAGCGTTATCCAAGGGTTTGGTCTTGGTCCCAGCTTCTACATTGTAATGGAGATTGATCCTACCCGTCTCTCTATCCAACGTCTTTTCAAATTTGCAGATGATATTAACCTTCTAGCTCTCCAAAACTTCTCTGTTAGCCTAGAAAATGAATTCGCTAAAATTAGCCCTTCGACGGGCGTGGGGTCAAAAATGACCCCAGCGTGCATTTTCAAACCATATATCTTTGTTAAAACTGAAATGCTTGCTCTGAATATCCACGAGAATTATCGTACAGGTTGTCATTACATATTCCAGTTGAGTGTGCATGGGAATTTTAGATGGACAAAAATTACAGGACATTTATACACTTAAGGTCATGGGGTCATTTTTGACCCCACTACTAATTATTGATGTTTCTTTATCATTAAACAGTCTATAGTTGCACAAACCCACAATATTACTTTCTTATTTATTGTTCCTATTTACATAACGCTCAATTTGTAATTTGTAACCGAACATTTATATAGCGCCACTCAATTCAGCGGCGCTCTCGACCCGCCTCAGCACAAGCACCGGCAAACAAGTTTTCAAGCGTCTACGGAACTGAAAAGGAGAGAGGCTCAAGGTACAATGATTCAATTGCCCTTCCTCACAATTGACGAAAGACTCGATCCTTATCGAGGTTGGTGTAGATTCGTACAGAACATGCGGTCAAAGTCGGAAAAATACGGCATAAACTTATGGATGTGATACGATCGTGAAACCAAGTACGTGTACAATGCCAGTATATATTGCGGCAAAGACAGCGCCGATGCAGCTCCAACCAAAGTCATGAGAGGAACGTCCGCCAGCTCATGCAACCTCTTGAATGTGAAGGTTGCAACATTACCATTGATAACTTAATTGTCACCTCGCTAGCCATGGCTAGAGATGTTCTGCTGACAAAGAAAGCGACTTTGGTTGGTACTATTCGTACTAATTGAGTAGAGTTGCCCAAGAACTTGTGGCTCCCAGAGGACGCGAGTTGTAGCCTACTCTTGTCTTGTAACCTACTCATCCCTTCCGAGAAGGGATGAGTAGGCTACAAGACAAGGGATGAGTAGGAACAGCGGCGATCTATTGCAACTCATCATGAACTGATTAGAGAACGACTAATAGGCGACACTCGGGAACCTCTAAAGAAACGAGGTCGTTACCAAGTTTGTCCCCGACACACGGACAAAAGAGCCATTGCTGTGTGCAAGGCATGCCATAAGAATGAGTGCCCTGCCCACTGTCATATTCTGTCAGACATGTGTCTCTGCTGATCGTTGAAATGCTTTCCTAGGCACTTAGCAGTCTCCTATGTTCATTCTAGTGTCATTTCATTGCAGCGAAGGCGCTATGCATTAGTATTATAAGCCTGTTTTTTATGTGGCGTCATGACATCATGACGTGACGTCATGTCATGACGTCATCTGACGTCATATCATGATATCATTTTAGGCTCATAGCAGTCTCCTGTGTCCAGTATAGTGTCATTTTGTTGTATTCTTGGCGCTAAACATTAATATAAGAACGGTATTAGTTTGTACATGGCATCATGAAATCATGACGTGACGTCATGCCATGACGTCAGAAGACGTCGTATCATGATGTCATTCCTAGGTTTCTAGAAGTCTATGTTCATTATAGTGTCATATCATTGTATTGATGGTGCTATACATTAGTGTAAGAATAGCATTTAAGCCTGTTTGTTTGTGGCGTCAAGACATAACGAAGTGACGTCATGCCATGACGTCATCTGACGTCATGTCAAGATGTCATTCCTAGGCTCATAGTAGTCTATGTTCATTCCAGTGTCACTTCATTGTATTGATGGCACTATATATTAGTGTAAGAACAGTATTACAAGCGTATGCTTGTATGTGTAGTCATGAAATCATGATATGACATCATACCATGACGTCAGATGACGTCATGTCATGAGGACGTGAAACAAGTAATGACATTTAAGTGAATATAACTGATAATAATCACCTTCTCATGCAATCTACGTGCTTATTTTATTCGAATTACATGATTATTACTATGGGGTCAAAATTGACCCCACGACCTTACTTGTATAGTTTTTTTCCCGCCCGACGAAGGGTTAAAGATTGGACCTCCAGCAACAAAATGGCAATCTTGCTAACACAAAAGAAATTGTATTTCATAGACCGAGTTCAAGACTTTTATCTCTTCCGGACCCTATCAGCAATATTGAAAGAGTTAAAATTGTGAAACTACTGGACGTTCTTTTCCGAGAGAATTTAGAATTTGAAGACCATGTGACGTGTAGGCCTATTTTGAAGGCATGCAGACAACGCCTATACCTTCTAAGAGTCCTCCGATCTCATGGAATGCCTCCCAGCAAGCTAACGAACATTTCCCAAGCCTTTGTAGTCTCCCGACTAACTTAAGCTCTTCCATCTTGGGGCTTGTTGCCAACAGAATAGAATTGTGTGGAAGAATTTATTCGTTTTTGCGCAGGGCTGGGCGCAGCAACCTTCTGAATGGTGACATTTTAACGTTGGGGAAGATTTGTGAGAAAAGTTAATTAAGTTCTTTAAGAGCATCAAGTCACCCCATTACCGTCTTCACCAATTACTGATCGCAAAGCACCTTCATAACTTCAACATGCGAAAAAGGAGGCATGCATTCGAACTACCACACTTTAGTACATTGCTTCATAAGAAATCCTTCATCATTCGCGTATTTTACAACTATAAAAACTGGGTTAATGTTAGTCATAATGCTTGTTCCGAGATCTAATGTCTCTCCAGTTGTAGACCCGAGTAATGATTATGTTCCACAGATCATAGCTTCAGATATACACATAGCTTTAGATAATCAGACATTATGAAACTGTTTATAATATTGCATCTGTTTTTGTTCTACTGATATTGTGCTATTTTGCTACTTTCGTCAATCTTTGTATTGTTGTTGTGAAGTATGAGCGTTTGTCTCGTGCTAATAACAGATTACTTACTTACTTACTTAACCTATAATATGCAAATTGTATTTAATCGATAAAACATTTGTCTCCATACAGAGAGTCTACGGAGACAAGTGTACGTAATATGAGAATAAGGATAGTCCGGAATCTGGCAAAGGGTGGACAAGCATCTTGTATATACATAGGGCCTACGCTAACAGACAAGTGCTCGCTCTAAAGACATCTATAATAAATAAATACTGGAGATTAGAGTGCCGTATTTCGTAGACAGTCGATAAGATCGAAGCAACGATTCAGAAGCACTTGGGTCGCTACGCAGTGGCTTGAGGTGGGAATCGAACCTGCGACCCTTCGGTTACAAGGCAACGACCCACACCACTACACCACCGCGTCCCCCTAACATCTGAGAGACTAGCCCAGAGTGCCACTCACCGGGGACGCCTAACTTGTGGGATTCTATTTGTTAATCGTCAATAGGCGATTTTTTTCTCTTGCTATTTGCTATTATCTTGTAACCTGTTGAGGTGTGTCAGCCAGATTATCAGAGATCTATCTTGTATATATATATATATATATATATATATATATATATATATATATATATATATATATATATATATATATATATATATATATATATATATATATATATATATATATATATATATATCAGGAAATAGAGTGACCGTTGGCCGAGTTAAGCTGTGGCAGCAAACAGCTTCCGACCCATGGGGTCGAATGAACAGGCGAATGACAGCTGCCACAGCTGCAGCATATCTAACTTAGTACACTATTTTCTTGTGTACGTATGATGTACTATTTTCAAAGCAGGTCATGCGCTAGAGAACATTTCTGTAGGTGTAGGATCATTGATGTAATCATGGCTATATATTATTTTCAATTTTAAACTAAATACTACTGTGCTGGCTGGCGCTGGTTTCAAAATGATGATAGATAGATAGATAGATAGATAGATAGATAGATAGATAGATAGATAGATAGATAGATAGATAGATAGATAGATAGATAGATAGATAGATAGATAGATAGATAGATAGATAGATAGATAGAGGGACGGACGGTCGGACGGACAGACAGACAGATAGATATAATAGGACTGTGCCAATTATTTCAGAATGATTATAAGTGCATAGTATTAACTTTATAGATAAATTAAGGTCCGTTTATTATATTTGTGGATAAGTGGATTTTTCTTATCAAACAATATAATATTATATAACACAATAACATTACGGATATCTGTTATGTCGTTCGATCCGTCGGTCGATCCTTAACTGCTACTATTGGCTTATTGCAAAAACAAGAAACTTCATACAGAGTCGGCCGGCCGGACGACCGGTGAGGGAGGAATGGGGGAGGAAGGGCCGGGACTAACGCTAATGACTGAAGACAATCGGGGTCATGTTATGAAAGGCAGTAACTGTAATGTACTAGCACTATTAGTTGAAAAGAATAAAAGGGCGCTGTTCATTCTCTGCAGCGCCGCGCAAACCTTGAATTTGGTGAAGCCGGCTGTCCAAACATAATTGGTAGCCTACTCTGACAAAATAGGCATAATGGCATTTTCAAAGAAGATTTGTTTCTTGCGTGTGACAAGACATAGTTCTTCCTTTATGAAACACAGCTCAGGCTGACCAGTTGAGAGGCCCAAATATAAACTTTCTGGACGATGGTATTTATACAGTTCTTAACTGAAATCCAGTCTTGTCTGTGTAAGCTCAAGCTTTCACGATGAGTGCCCTCACAAAGTCCGAAATTGTTACATTTTTCAGAACACTGCACAAATTGATTTCTTTGTATGTTCATAGCCTGTATAATATTCTTATCTTTTCCGTTGTCTCAAAAGCACAAATTACATTTTGTATTTAACTTAAATTGCAATTATATATTGCAGCGACAATATGTTATAAATTATCAAACTGAATTAAATTAGACATGGGCGGCGATCTGGGGGGGGGGTCGAGAGGGACAAGTCCCCTCACCTTTGAATGTTGGGGGACACACCATACATCTGTCCCCCAAATTTTGAAGAAACCCTAAAACAGGTCAACAGAACGCGCGAAAAAAATGTTTGTACCTCTTTTTTGACCAAATCAGGAACTTTTGACCAGATCAGTTCAAAAGGTATTCCGTGTCCCCCCACCTGTCAAACAAGATCGCCGCCACTGAAATTAGAGTAGGCCTGTGGCACACAGGCTGTGCTGCAAAAACTATTTGACCCAGGGCCTAAGACTACAGGACAGAATTAAGTCACAACAACATTTAAATGCAGGGATGTAGTCCATATTAAAATCTAACAAAGCCATAGTCTGACGAGGATCTTTGGAGGCAAAGACGAGATCTTGGTGAAAATTTCACAACTGTCCATTTCGCTAATTTTTTGGGTTTTGTACCTTAAGTCACTGAATGTAACTGAAACTGTGTATGATGAAAGTGAGTCAATTGGTCATGTAGGAAATGTGTCTGTTTACGCTAAATTTCCTTAATTTTCCAAATAGGTGACTTTGACAAACAAATTGCCATACTACAGCACTATTGTCATTAGAGTAACGTTACTCTAACCAACCAAACTCGTGTGTAGCGATGTTATTACTGTCACAAATCGCTGATTATATCAGAAAATGTACCTTAGATATCTGCATACAATGGTTTACATATAAGGAGAAAACGATAAATTGAAGAAGCAGCTAATATACTATTACACATTAGTAAATGGAAATGTTGATGAGTGTTTGAAAGGTTAACATGGACAATTTCATTGGCTTATTTTATATAGCATCAAATATTGATGCAGTAAATCATGACTGGTATATATTCAGTTAACAATGAGTCGATTAACATTTCCAGTAGTATCTTTAAAATAAAAACACTTGGCACATAATTCAATTATAGATGAAACCCTTTAATTACTCTAATGACACACACTGTTACTCTATGCCATAGTCCCATTCTGTCCGTCTGTCATGGAGTAACGCTCTCAAATTCATTTGCAGTCGCTAGGTGTCAGCATACAGGGAGGAAGGGAAACTGAAGGACGTACTGACGCACAGTCAGACAGACATATAGATTGACAGACGGAGTGAGTTAGTGAGTGAGGAACGGACGGATACGTACAGACGCACAGCCAAACTGACACAGGGACGGATGGTCAGATAGACAGATTGTTAGACGGAGTGAGTGAAGGCGGGACAGAGCTGAGGCGGGAGGAAGGGAGGAGGCATATAGCCGTACAGACGTGCAGCCAGAAAGACAGACGTTTCCGTCATACTGATGGGCAATTACTCTAGTGATCTATAGCATCGAAGGCTTAGGCTAAATCCAACAATATTCGTATCGAATATCTGTTTTCTTCCATTGCAGCAGAAATGTTATCTTGCACGCTTAGCAGCGGCATGACTGTTGAGTGTCGAGATTGAAACCCATTCCAGGTCGTAGGGCCAGCAACAGAGAATGAGCGGCGCTGCATGATTGCGGTACGCGAGTGAGGGATCATGAGTACAGCTTGGTCAGCTGATTGAAGGTTGGATCGCCGCTGTACAGCAGATGTAGGGCGACAAAAGTCCTGCAAGTATGGGGGCGCGAGTCCCTCCAGGCAGCGCCTAACAAGCGCAGAAACCCTATACGTGATCCATAGTGGGAATGGAAGCCAGTGCAGGACATCCCGCAAAAACTCAGACACCTGGCCAAATTTAAGAATACGGCCAATGAGGCGCGCAGCTACTCGAAGGACCCGATCTAGGCACCCAACCCGGACAGCTGGGAGGCCAGCGTAAAGGGCACTACAATAGTCAAGACGGGTGACTACAAAAGCATGTACAAGGGTAGAGGCAGCCCCCTGTGACAAATAACGAGAAACCACCCTAAGCTGGCGCAGTTGGTAGTAGCAATCGCGACAGGTGTTAATGTGGCGGGCGAACGTGAGTTCCTGTTCCAGGATAACGCTAAGGTCGCGAACAGAGGAGGCAAAGGAGACCAGAGGGAACTTGAGAGCTAAAGCCTCAAGGTTAATTTTTCAAGCTGCTGACGCGTACCCAGCCAGATGAACTGCGTCTTGCTCGGGTTGGGCCTCAGGCGGTTTCAGGACATCCAGGCTTCCAAGGTCTCCGTGGCCTGGACAATCTCAGGGACAGCACCAAATTCAAAACCTTGGGCAAGCCAAGAATAATTGCCAAGCCTAGTGTAAATAGATGTGCCCCAATTTAGTATTAGTATACTTATTATAAGAAATTGTTATAATACTCATGACGTTTTTCATTTATTTACTAGAAACTATTGTTTTGATTAACTTGAATATTGTCTCCACAAGTATTGTGTAGGCCCTATGAAGAAATGTGTGTGAGAATAGGCACAGGCTGTATTCATTTGATAAAACGTTTGTCCCCACAAGGTTTGCTTATGGAGACAAATGTGTGCGTGTGTGAGAATATGCAGGCTGTATTCATTAATTACACGTTTGTCCCCACAAGGTTTGCTTATGGAGACAAATGTGTGCGTGTGTGAGAATATGCAGGCTGTATTCATTAATTACACGTTTGTCCCCACAAGGTTTGCTTATAGAGACAAATGTGTGCGTGTGTGAGAATATGCAGTCTGTATTCATTAATTAAACGTTTGTCCCCACGAAGTTTGCTTATAGAGAGCTTGCGAAAAGAATGATAGTACATTTCTGAACATTAGTTGTTAATTTTTACATTAATATACAGGTAGAAAGTAGACATTCTGTTAAACAATATACATTAACTAGTACCATTACTGACGATTACTTATTATGAAGCATTACACCATTTCCCATTGTACGAAGTATCATAGGCCTAATATTCTAAACTTTACAGCTCGAGGGCCACCCCTAAATATTATCTTATCTAGTAAAAACAAATAGTACAGAAGTCTAATATTTCAATAAACGAATCAAATCATGTGTATGACAATCACAAAGACAAAACCTTTTTAGAAATGGACAGCTAGTAATTGAGCATATGAGATTGTCATCAAAATACAGCTGTAGACCTAGTCCAAGTCTAACTTGTCTAGTAACTAAATAGTACAGAAGTCTCATTTTGCAATAAATGAAACAACTCATGTGTATGACAGTTACAAAGACAAAACCCTTTTTAGTGATGAACATCTAGTGACTGAACACATGATACTGTTATCAAAATACAGCCGTAGTCCAGGTCTAACTTATTTAGTACATAAATAGTACTTCAGAAGTCTTATTTTGCAATAAACAAATCCAATCATGTGTATGACAGTCACAAAGACAAAACCCTTTTTAGAGATGGACATCTAGTGACTGAGTACATGAAACTGTTATCAAAATACAGCACATAGTCCAAGTCTAACGTATTTACTACATAAATAGTACAGAAGTACAGTATCTACTTACAATAAACGAATCAGATCATGTATATGACAGTAGGTATACTCTTACAAAGACAAAACCCTTTTTAGAGATGGACATCTAGTGACTGAGTACACGACACTGTTATCGAAATACAGCTGTAGTCCAAGTCTAACTTGTTTAGTACATAAATAGTACAGAATAAACGAACCAGATCATGGGTATATCATTTACAAACACAAAACCCTTTTTAGAGATGGACATCTAGTGATTGAGTACATGACACTGTTATCAAAATATAGCTGTAGTCCAAGTGCAACTTATTTAGTACAAAAATAGTACAGAAGTCACATCTTACAATAAACGAACCAGATCATGGGTATATCAGTAACAAAAACAAAACCCTTTTTAGAGATGGACATCTAGTGACTGAGTACATGACACTGTTATCAAAATACAGCTGTAGTCCAAGTCTAACGTATTTACTACATAAATAGTACAGAAGTACAGTATCACCTTACAATAAACGAATCAGATCATGTATATGACAGTAGGTATACTCTTACAAAGACAAAACCCCTTTTTAGAGATGGACATCTAGTGACTGAGTACATGACACTGTTATCGAAATACAGCTGTAGTCCAAGTCTAACTTGTTTAGTACATAAATAGTACAGAATAAACGAACCAGATCATGGGTATATCATTTACAAAGACAAAACCCTTTTTAGAGATGGACATCTAGTGATTGAGTACATGACACTGTTATCAAAATATAGCTGTAGTCCAAGTGCAACTTATTTAGTACAAAAATAGTACAGAAGTCACATCTTACAATAAACGAACCAGATCATGGGTATATCAGTAACAAAAACAAAACCCTTTTTTAGAGATGGACATCTAGTGACTGAGTACATGACACTGTTATCAAAATACAGCTGTAGTCCAAGTCTAACTTATTTAGTAGGCTACATAAATAGTACAGAAGTCACATCTTACAATAAACGAACCAGATCATGGGTATATCATTTACAAACCCTTTTTATAGGGTGGACAGCTAGTAACTGAGAACGTGACATTGTCATTAAAATACAGCTGTATTCCAAGTCAGACTACAGAAGTAAAGAAATAGTACAAATAGTAACGAATGAATAGCAATAAATGAATGAGCTGTAGTCCAGGTCTAACTTATCTAGTGAACATATAGTAAAGAAGTCTCATCTTGCAATAAATGAATCAAATCATGAGTGTATCAGTATATTAGTTACAGAGACAAAATCTTTCTAAAGGTGGTTGGCTATAGACCGAGCTCATGACACAATCATCCAATACCGCTGAAGTTCACGTCTAGCCTATTTAAAAATCTAATGGCACAAGAGTCTCATCTAGCATTAAACTAATTAGCTCATCTATATAGCAGTCATATGACCAAAACCCTTTGTTGACGTGGACAGCTAGTGACCCATTACATGACGTAGTCATCAAAAACATATGTAGAACCGAATCGATCCATGTTCAATGCAACTACAATGGTAGCGTCTCATCTAGAGGTAGGCCTAGTAATTCAGATCGAGTCCTGGCTAAAAGCAATACATGAATACAGTTCCGTGGTAAATAAATTAAATCAAACAGAAGCTACTGCAAGGATAAACTGAGTGTTCATAATATACATGACACAAGCAACTAATAGGGTGCAGTTAGTATGAATTTCTCAGTAAGTCTAGTGAATCCAGTGGGCGGATAGAAGGGAGGAAGGTGAAGAGGAAAGAAGAGAGGTAGAGCGAAGCCACTATGAAGAAAAAATAGAAGGATAAGCCAAGTGTTTATGATATTATCATAACATAGATAACTGACACAGACAAGGTACAGATAGCGTGAATCCCTCAGTCAATGTAGTCTATACAGTGAGTCGATAGTAAGTAAGGAAGACAATAGCGAGAAAGAGAAGAAATGAATGATACGAGTGAAAAAGCTTTATCTAATGTCGAAGTTTAAGAGAGCTTATCCTCCTAAGACTCAGTGAAGGAGTCGTAGCAATGATTAGCATCACCGATAGCGCATTGGATAACATCTGGCGTAGAGTGCGAGAGGTAGCGAGTTCAAGCCCCGTAGGCGGACAGCTTTGTAGGCTGCAATTGCGCCGTGTATTGCAGGCTGTCTGTTCTGTTAGTAGTTAAGATTTATCGCATAACTTGTACATGTAAAGCGCAGTGCGGTTAGCAGGCGCTTAAATAAAGAAAATATATTATTATTATTATTATTATTATTATTATTATTATTATTATTATTATTATTATTATTATTATTATTATTATTATTATTATTATTATTATTATTAATGTGATTAGCATTCGTATGGCCGACGAAGCGTACCTAACAAATGCACTGTTATCAATTATACGATTGAAAGGAAATAGGGCCGTAGTGCAAGATGCACACAACCACGATGCCGGGTCTACCCATCAGTCGGGCAACATTTAAAGTGGAAAGTCTTCCCACATAGCGAACAAGCTAATTCAGAACAATTAATATATATATATATATATATATATATATATACACTGTAGAGCGCCTACATGATCGATTGTTAATGGAATCGACAGGTTTCGTGAACAAACATATATGCAGCAGGCGGAAACTAGATACAGAAAATATATATATGTATGTATATATATATATATATATATATATATATATATATATATATACAGACATAAAATATTGTATGGACTTGTCCATTCTCCAAAGAATAAATAGCCAAATTCAGCTGATTTAAGAGAACTAGACCTTAATACTTACATGCAATGTTCGTCAAATAATTTCGAACTGATCTAGTCATTCTAGTGAAACTGCATTCAATTTGCGTCGTAGTGGTCGCCTAAGGGGGGGGGCAGAGTTGATAGAGGTTGATTTTTTTTATAGGAGAGTCTGTTGTGAGACATGGAGGGAGAAAACTGTCAGTGAAGAATGATGCAAAGGAGTCGGCAATGGATACATGTGCCATAGTTTGGGAGGGGTGAGAGGAGTCATGGTGACGAACATTGTTTATGGTTTTCCAAAGATTTCTAGGATTGGATGGAATTGAGTGAACAAGAGATGAGAAGAGGCGTTTTTTGGATGACAGAAGTTGGCTGTAGTATCTATTAGTCAAGGTTTTAAGTCAATTAAATACAGCGAGATCACCAGAACGTCTGTAGGCCTATGCTCATTCCAGACGACTGCGAGATGATTTGAGAGCATGAAGGAGACAATTGAACCATGAATTTTTTGCGTGAGCTTCAGGTATAGTTCAAATATTTTTAGGACAGTATACTCTAGTGATTGAAAAGAGAGATGAAGGACAGTAATTTTGCCCATGAAGAAAGAGTAGAGGGGTATACTGCCAGCAGTGGAGAGGAGTGTGGTGAATTCTTATAAGAAGACAGTGATGTTCGGCGTCTGTCGTAGGCGCTAGGGTAGACGGTGTACACAGTGGTGTACAGGGCGATTTCAGCGTTAACGACAATGTCAGTGACCTCGATCTCAGCATACGTTGAATTCGGGCGGCGCCGCTTCCCACCTCTGCACGCGCGTGCACTTGATGTGGCTATTAATGAGTTTATGAGTACGCAGGTTCATTAAGCAATAAACGCTGAAGGCCTAATGCGTTGATTCCTCTGTCTTCATCTATTAATCTGTCCATAAACGCTAGGGCACCAGCTGCTTGGGATTGTTTACCTCTTGCATCTTGCAATGTATTTAGGAACGCCATCGGAAGTACAGTAATCGTAATCGAAATCGTAATCTCGAGGTTTCTACAGAGCCCCAAAGAGCGAAGTAGCGGGAATCAGCTTATTCACAGTATTTATCCGCTGCTCGACCTCTACTTCCTCTTTCAAGAAACGCCTTAAAACTCACTATTTCTCACACGCTTTCAAACATATGGAAATCTAACTGCTCTGCATGTGGCGGCTAACTAACCGCGCCTCAGATTCGCATTTCTGTGTGACTTGCGCGCGTTAAAAATGTTCGTAATAATAATAATAATAATAATAATAGGGCCTAATGCTATATAATTCACATTATCTAGCTGGCTATCACGGTGCACTTTTCCCCGGCCAGATTAAGTTGCATAATAAGACGTCTTTCATCCACAGAGAAACGCCTTGAACTATTCATGTTGTAAATAGTTTATGCTATAATCATTTTCCTTAAATTTCTCCTCAAATAGTTTATGAAATTATCACTCTAACGCAGATACTCAAACACACAATGAAGTTGCTACATGTACCTGTATGCCACTATAAGCTGTTTAACTCTTTAAGCTGTCATACCCTGATTCCATTTCTGCGCCACCACACAGCCACCATCATCACCGATTACCACCGTAGCACCCTGCTGTCTCCTCGGCTTGACCTCCCCGGACTCTGACCTGGCACCGGAATGGATAAGGCAGACATGGCTATTGCGGACTTGATATTGTATAGCGCCGGTGAATAAGCTGGTCTCCCTGACGTGGCTTTTGTGTGGCGCTGAGAAATTTCGAAGATTTACATTACATTACATTACACTATAAATTACAAATGTCATGTCTTATTCTAATCTCACTACTATAACGGTTGCTGTAGCTACTTCACGCTTCTGCACTTAGTATGTTATTCAAGTGGATTTGTTCTAATCAAACAATATAATAACGGATATCTCAGGCCCGGGTTAACCATTGGAGCACACGGAGCACATGCTCCGGGGCCCCCGACGACTAAGGGGCCCCCAAATATGAGTCGTTTTTTTGCATCTCAAAATGCAAATTGAATTAACTGTTGGTAAAAAAAAGAAAATAATTTTGGCGAAAATGTGGCGACAAGTCACCTTACTTTGCACTCAGCCTGAATAGGCCCTACTAATGTCGACTAAATATTTTAATTATCTCTGTGGTTACATAATCATTTCGTTTACGTGTTGTGCCGACTTGCGCGTAGCTAACTAACTACGGCAACTTTGCTCTAGTTTCTGTCATTACAACTTAAAGCATTGAATCATTCAATAATGTCGAGTGCTCACAAGTAGGCCTAGGCCTACGCCAGTGGGTTGTTTAAATGTGCTGCAAAGCGCGAACAAGTGAAGTGAAATCTCGAAGTGTTAACACCCCAAAACTGACGACGTTCTTTCAAAGTAGTATAGTTTCTGATAGTATGCCTATCGTAATCGTAATCGTTATCTCCAAACTTCTAAAGCGCCACTCGAAGGCCAAGCGTAGGCCACCAGTCTATTTCACGAGCGCTATGACTGTGAGTGGAAATTAAGTAGGCCTATACAGGGATGGTAGTGAGCCGAAAATTGTCGGCAGATCGTGTTTTGTATCATTTGTTCAAAATATATTTATTTTATTTATTCAGAACATTTATATAGCGCCCGTTTAAGATATCTACTCTATTGTGAGTTATCTTTCGGGGGCGAAACTTCCCGGGGGCGAAATGTCGGGGGCGAATCTTCCGGGGGCGAATCTTCCGGGGGCGAAAAGTCCTAGAACCCTAATGTGATCACTGTGATGCAGTGACAGAGTCGCTGTAGCCTGCTGCCTGTATCCATAAACCGTTTGCATGTTTGTTGACAGTTTGATGATGAAAAAGCCAATATGAATACTGACTATAGAGTAAAATAATTTGACAATCCATTTACTGAGTTTTGCACTGAGCTGTTGCTCTGTAATGATGCGAAATTTGCGTGAGTAAAAGTAATGTGCTTACTATTGTTCTTGAATTTGTGTTTGATTGTAGTCTGAGCCGATTTGAATATTTCTAAATTACGGAAGAGGGAAGGGAGGGAGGAGAGGAAAGAGGTAGGAGGGGATGAAAAGGGAAGACAGGAGGAGGGATGGGACGGAGGGGCCCCAACATGACAGAGTGCTCCAGGGCCCCAAGGACCCTTAACACGGGCCTGGGATATCTGTTATTCTGTCGTTTGGTCGGCTACGGATCGACCATCCGTAACTTCCACTTTGAGCTTTTAGCCAACCCAAGCTCACCTCATATACTGCCGGTCAGGGAGGAATGGAGGCCAGTACTAAATCTAATGATTGAAGACTGTCGGGATCTGTCCCAGATAGGCCGTAACAGTGGTGTACAAGCATAATTATTTGAAATGAATAACATTCCCTGCACACCTTGAATTTGGTGACACCGGTATACATCACGAAATAGACTATCCCCCATAGAGCATATCCGCGGATGGAATAAATCGGTATAGAGTATCCGGGGGATAAACCGTTCTATCCCCCGTCGTCCTACGCATCACGATAGCCAAGACGAAAATCCAGTCAAAATCACCAAAACCAAGTAAATTATTTTCAGGTTGACGTACAAGATAAAGATATGCAACTTAAAAAATTTATGTGTACAATAAATCCAAACATTACGACTGAATACACTTAGAAACCGCCAATAATTCAAACTAAACCGGATAATCCATTTCGCTAAGGGGGATACGCAATTTCGGGGATCCTCTAGTTCGTGACACCGGCTGGCCAAACATATTTGGCACTTTGACAGTATAGACATAAGGCCATTTCAAAGAAGTTTCAGCATTTTTGCGTGTGACAAGACAGTTCTTACTTTATGAAACACAGCTCAGGCCTCGGGCTGACCAGTTGAGAGAACCAAATATAGACTATAAACCATGTTATTTATACAGTCTAGTCTGTGTAAGCTCAAAATTTCACGATGAGTGCGTGCACACAAACTCCGAAATTGTTACTTTTCCCAGAACATTGCACGAATTGATTTCTTTATGGAAATGTTCATAGTCTATACAATATTTTTTTATCTTTTTCGTTGTCTCTAAAAGCACAAATTACATTTTGCATTTAATTTAAATATTGCAGTGACAGTATGTTAGAAATTATCAAACTAAATTAAATATAAGTAGCCTGATCAGTGACTTAAGTGATATTTTCATTAACGAATAAATATGTACACAGTAATTTCACGCATAACTTCAAAATCATTGGTCCCCACAAGGTTTGGCTGTGGAGTCAAGTGTGGTTCAGTCTCCCATAATAATTATGCAGGTTGTATTTAATATTATTGATAAGACATTTGTTTCCATAAGGAGTGCCTATGGAGATAAGCATATGTGTGCATATGTGAGCCTAACTAGGCTGTCTATAACTTAACCAACCATTCGCCTCTGCAAAGATTGTCTATAGAGACAAAGGTAATGTATTATATTAGTAATGTATCGTAATGCAATTAGTAACTTCTATTGCGCCGGTGTATAATGCACAAGGCATCAACTGATGGCATACCAAAACCAAGCGATAATCACGTCAATATCCAGAAGATCAGTTTGTAAGACAGAGATGCAGCATATGGTGGATAGGCAAATTTAAGCAATTTTAAAGAGATAAGTTTCAAATTCAGAACGAAATGATTTAGGAGAGCGCACAGACACAGGGAGAGGGTTCCAAAAACTAGGTCCAGCAACTGAAAACAACTCGTTCACCAAGAACAGTTCTAGATTTAGGTATGATCAGACATAGATTATCAGATGACCGTGTTGATTTATGGTAAGTGTGGGAGTAAGAACTGACTTTAAGCATTGTGGCTGGCCGGAAGTCAAAGTTTTATAAACGATGAGCCCCAATTTGAAACTAATTCTTCGCTGAACAAGAAGCCAATACAAGGATTTAAACACAGAGGTTATATGTTCATATTTTGATGTATTAGTTATGACTCTAGCAAATGTTCCCTCAAACGTTTGCTGGTTTGTGTGCAGAATTGTAAATAAAGTCGTGTGCAAAACGTTACAGTGTCAATTTTGTTTCAGCAATTTTTTTTAGCAGAATTAAAACTATAAAACTAGCCAAGGAGTTCTGCACTCTCTACAGCTTCAGGATGTTTGCCTTATTGATACCAGCAGGAATCCCACTCTAGCCGCTGCGTACGGACCTTGGGCAAGTCCTTCACTCGCCTTATTGCTCGTGGCGCTTCGGCGTGAAAACTCTGACACAGTATCAGTGCTGTAGTCGGGAGCACCTCTGAGTAGTAGTAGGCTTGAAGAGGCGCTATAGAAATATTCGAAATAAATAAATAAATAAATATAGCATGATACAGAGCAGGGGTTCAAATCTGTGGTTAGTCCCCACCCCAAGGGGTGCGAGATGTCATTTCTTGGGTACGACAAAGCGGAAAAGTATGTTACTACTGCACTGTATGTATGTAGAAACTATCTATTAACTGTTAGATTGTTTTACATACCTACAGTACATACAGAGTGAGATAGAGGGAAGGATGATCAATCGCCTTTAAGTCAATTGTAATAAAGACATTGCCATTGTTCGTCCGTATATCAGCTATTTGCAACGCGTTTGTGCGAAATATACCTCCCCTAACCAGATTAAACTGTATGAAGGTTTCAGGGGCAACGAATCACAATCCTTGCGGGGACAAACGTTTCATCAAACGAATACAGCGTGCGTATTATCTCACACACACATTTGTTTCTATAAACAATCCTTGTTGGGAAATATACCTCCCCTAACCAGATTAAACTGCATGAAGGTTTCAGGGGCAACGAATCACAATCCTTGTGGGGACAAACGTTTCATCAAACGAATACAGCCTGCGTATTATCTCACACACACATTTGTTTGTATAAACAATCCTTGTGTGGAAATATTCCTCCGCTAACCAGATTAAACTGTATGAAGGTTTCAGGGGCAACGAATCACAATCCTTGTGGGGACAAACGTTTCATCAAACGAATACAGTCTGCGTATTCTCACACACACACATTTGTCTCTATAAAGAATCCATGTGGGGACAAACGTTTCATCAAACGAATACAATCTGCGTATTCTCACACACACATTTGCCTCTATAAAGAATCCTTGTGGGGACAAACGTTTTTTTTCAAATGAATACAGCCTGCGTATTCTCTCACACACATATATTTCTATAAACAATCGTTGTGAGGAAATATTCCTCCCCCGACCAGATTAAACTGTATGAAGGTTTTAGGGGCAACGAATCACAATCCTTTTGGGGACAAACGTTTCATCAAACGAATACAGCGTGCGTATTATCTCACACACACATTTGTTTCTATAAACAATCCTTGTTGGGAAATATACCTCCCCTAACCAGAATACAGTGTGCATATTCTCACACACACACATTTGTCTCTATAAAGAATCCATGTGGGGACAAACTTTTATCAACTGAGTACAGTCTGCGTATTGTCACACACATTTGTCTCTATAAAGAATCCTTGCGGGGACAAACGTTTTATCAAAAGAATACAGCCTGCGTAGTATCACACACACATACCATACGGGGACAGCGGCACTGCTTTTTAGGCGGATTTGTACACACCTGTTTGCAGTGAAATGTCCAATTGTCCCCATATGGAATTTGTGAGGGTACAATACAGTCACACAGATGGACAACTTACTAAGCATTTGCGGAAGACTACATACTGAATATATTAGTGCATATTTGCCACCAGATGGCCGGATTTTAGAAAAATGTTCATCAGAGAAGTGTGTGTGGATTGTGTGTACACACAGTACACACACTTTTTCCGTGCTTGTGGGGACATGTCCCCACAAGGAAAATTCAATTTCGAGACCGTAGATGCATAAAGGAAGCGATTATTGATGATTTCCTTGTGGGGACTCGAAAAATGTCCCCACATGGAATCGTGTCCCCACAAGGGTGGTTTTAATCCCATAAAAGTCAGCGTAAGGTAGTGAATGCAAGCACACACACACACACACACACACACACACACACACACACACACACACACACACACACACACACACACACACACACACACACACACACACACACACACACACACACACACACACACACACACACACACACACACACACACACACACACACACACACACACACACACACGAATATATCTATACATATAATATACAATTATACATAGTGCGTGTGTCTGTCGATAAACGCTACGTCACAAACGGTTTCTGTTCTATTGTGAAACAGAAACCGTTTGTGACGTCAGTTTTGTGGTCTTGACGACGGCGATCAGAGCATTTTAACCAACGATACATATAGGCCTATATACACTGCCGTCATAATATGACGGGCAAATACTCTAGTATGTATATATTCGCGCAAGCAAACATGCGTAGAAACCAATGGCCTACTTTATAGGCACATTCAACCTAAAGTCTACCTAGCAACAAGGAAGTATTTGAACGACGTCTTTCGCAGAATGTTTGCCATCTATGCATAAACGCCGCCCTGCATGGTCTGTCTGTCTGTCTGTCTGTCTGTGTCTGTCTGTCTGTCTGTCTGTCTGTCTGTCTGTCTGTCTCTGTCTCTGTCTCTCTCTCTGTCTCTCTCTGTCTCTCTCTCTCTCTCTCTCTCTGTCTCTCTCTCTCTCTCTCTCTCTCTCTCTCTCTCTCTCTCTCTCTCTCTCTCTCTCTCTCTCTCTCTCTCTCTCTCTCTCTCTCTCTCTCTGTCTCTCTCTCTCTCTCTCTAGCTGTATGTATAGTTTGCAGGTATGTATATATGCTTGTGTATATGTACGTATGTTTGTACGCCTGTATGCATGCATGCATTTTATGCATGTGTATGTATGTCTGTATTTATGTAAGTATGTTTGTATGCATGTATGTTTGTATTTGTGTTTGTATGTATGTACGTATGCACGTAGGCTATGCTGCACAGCTGCTTTAACTGTGCACACATATAGACAGATACAACCACGCGGACATTGAGGACGATAACCAGGACAGATTTGTGGCTTTGGTTTTACCCGTCTTGAGTGACAGAACTTCAGATTACGACGAGGAATAATAAATACCTTAGAAAATAAATAGCTTAGTTAGCTTACTAGAGACGCTCTTTCTCTGTCTGATTGTCAGTCTGTGTCTCTGTGCCTCTTTCTTGCTCTACTTGCGTGTCCATGTGCTGATAGTCTCTCTCACGCTTTGTATGTCTTTGTGAACAGGGACTGACAGACAGAAGTCTCTCTACATGTATCTTAATAATAACTAATTTCCCTCAGTTTCTGTCTCTTTGTCGCTCTCTCTTGCGCATGTCTATGTGTCTCTGTCCGTCCGTCCGCGTGTCTCTTTGTCTACCTGTCTGTCCATCTGTCTGTCTGTCAGTCCATCTATCTAACTGTTTGTCTGTGATTCGTGCAGAGGTGGATATGAATATGCATACATTAGAAGAACAGTCCCTTAAGCTAGCCATGAGAGGCAGCCATGGGTATGAAGTGCTAGCGACTTCATTTTCTTAGCCTCGGAATATGACGGCGAGTGAGCAGCCCTCACCCTCGCCGTCTCATCTTCCAACCGACAGTGTAGGTCAATGTATTCATTATCGCCGAGTTGGCTGAGGGGGGGGGGCAGGTGGAGCAGAAATCTCGACCAAATTTCCGCCCCCGCAGAGATTTGAACCCCCGACCTTTCGGTTGACTGTCTATAGTACGCTAACAACTAAACTATCGAGCTTATTCATTTTTGCGAACTTCCTACATTGAACTGAAAACCAATCATCGAAAGAAATATATTACACGATTGCATATATCACATATTCTTTAGTTCAATTGAACCTCAGATTCGCATTTCTGTGTAACCTTGCGCACATTAAAAATGTGTGTAATAATAATTATAGTAATAATAATAATAATAATAATAATAATAATAATAATAATAATAATAATAATAATTTAAAAAAATAATAATAATAGCGGCACCTTCACACCACACCCCGGCAGTGCCGGCCTTAGGATATTTCGGGCCCCGTGCAGAGTATGCCGTACGGGCCCCCATGACACAAGTCAAATTGTTTTTCATTGCTAATCATTTTATTTTAGTAGAGTGCTAACAGTAAAACAAGTCAAATTTAACTAGGCCTATACCTGAGAATTCTGGGATATTATTATAATTATTATTATTATTATTATTATTATTATTATTATTATTATTATTATTATTATTATTATTATTATTATTATTATTATTATTATTATTATTATTATTATTATTATTATTATTATTATTATTATTATTATTATTATTAAGGAGCTTTTATATAGCGCCCTTTCAAGGTTATCTACTCAGGAACACTCCTAGTCCAACCACGGCTAAAGAGAGTAGTTTTCAAGTTTTCAAGAAACAAGGTAGAGTGAGTCATAGAGACCAGGCGGAGTGCAACAGGAAGGCCATTCCAGGTTGCGGGGCCAACGACCGAAAAAGAACGGCGCTGCATAATGGCTGTCCGCGTGCGGGGGACCAAGAGCTCGGCCTGGTCAGCCGAGCGAAGAGCAGATCGCCGCAAGACCTCCGAGGTAGAGCGACACAACTCCCGCAGGTATGGGGTAGGGGCAAGTCCCTCTAGACAACGCCTAACCAGTGCAGAGACTCTATAGGCGATCCGCAGCGGGAAAGGGAGCCAGTGCAGAACATCCCGCATATAAAGAGAAACCTGGCCAAATCTGGGGATGCGACCAATAAGACGTGCGGCTGCACGCAAAGCCCGGTCCAAGCACCCAAGTCGGGCAGCTGGGAGGCCAGCGTAAAGGGCGCTACAATTGTCCAGACGGGAAACCACAAACGCATGGACAAGGGTGGAAGCAGCCGCCTGCGTCAGAGTGCGGGAGACTACCCTTAACTGACGAAGTTGATAATAAGAGTCCCGACAAAGCAAATTAATATGTCGCATGAATAATGAGCTCTTGATCCAGAATTACACCAAGATCCCGTACTGAGGAGGCAAAGGAAACCCAGGGAAATTCAAGTGCCAGAATTTCAAGGCTAATTTTTGCAAGCTGTTGGCGCGTACCAAACCAGATATATAGAGGAAGTTGACTTTTATTTTATTGACGAAACAGAAGATTTAATCTAAACCATAATACTATTATTAGGGTGTGTTGTTCATGTTAATTTTCTGTGACATTTTTGGGCCCCTCTAAGTTGTGGGCCCCGTGCGACCGCACGGTTCGCACGCCCCTTAGGCCGGCACTGACCCCGGAGACGAGGACGGAGTTCTCCAAGCTTAAATACACTTGTTTTATAGTTTCTTAGAGCCTGAGGGATTTTCGTACCTCGGGCGTTAAGAAATAATAATAATTAGAGCCTTAGGGTGTTTCGTACCTCGGGCGAAAAAAATAGCAGCAGTAGTAGTAGTAGTAGTAGTAGTAGTAGTAGTAGTAGTAGTAGTAGTAGTAGTAGTAGTAGTAGTAGTAGTAGTAGTAGTAGTAGTAGTAGTAGTAGTAGTAGTAGCAGTAGTAGTAGTAGTAGTTGTTGTTGTTGTAATAGTAGCAGAAGTAATAATAGGCCTGATAATAATAATGATAATAATAAAATTAATAATAATAACGATAGTGACAATGAAAATGATGATGATGATAATGATGATGATGATATTACTATTATTATTATTAATAGTAGTAGTAATAATAAAAATAAAATAATAGTAACGACTGTGACAATGGTGATGATGATGATGATGATGATGATGATGATGATGATGATGATGATGATGATTATGATGATGATGATGATGATAATAATAGAGCCTGAGGAATCCTTGTTACCTCAGGCGAAAAACAATAATAATAACATAGTACTTGAATATTTAGATTTGTTTTTTTCAGGGTTCTTGCACGATTTGTGCATCAGCATATTGAAGTGTAAACATTGTGTGGCGTGTGCATGCTTGGCTATTCTGACGTTGTAGTATTAATGGCCACGATATGCAAATAATATCACAAGTGTTAGCATAGTGTACCGGCGTATGGCATAATCGTGCAGTTGAACGCAGCTTAGCGCTACCTGTATTTAACCGGTAGACACAGCGAACATGAGGCAGAGCATACCTACGAACCGGTGTCAACAGACTTAGTTTGGACTATCTTACTCTATGATGATTCGAAGCAACGCACCACGAGCTTTGAAAGCTGTTTCGCTGCGTTCAAAAGGTTAGAAATGATTTATATATTGTATTATTTGTAAATTTAAGGAGTGCGGACTTTTGACCAAACTACTAAAGGGCCTCCCGTCTTGGGAACCCAGAGGAAATACACGAGTTTGAAGGCAACGAGTTGCAAGATTAGCTCGTGGCCTGGATAATGGTTAGCTACACTGGTTAGAGCAACGGTTCCCAAACTTCTCTGGGTCGTGACCCACTTGTAAACATCTTGGCAGTCTTGGTAACCACTTTGTAAAATCAACCATAGTGTACTAAATTTTCTTTGTAAATTGGCTTCTAAATATGCGGATTTACGTACAGCGTTTTGAAATTGGCATATTTAGAGTATCAAAAGGAAACTTGTATAAAAACAGTTTTACAATTTATTGTAATCCAAAAGCAACTCTTGTACCTATGTAGGCCTAATGTGACAATGTAAGTAATAATGTCGTTGCTCCGAGAAATGTTTCTCGAAAAAATTTGGCAACCCACTTGCCAGAGCTTCGCAACCCACTTTTGGGTCGCGACCCACAGTTTGGGAAGCCCTGGGTAAGAGCAAGCAATTCGCTTCCCAATGGTAGTTTATTTAAGAGATTCAGATGTCGGATTAGCAGAGACCTTAAATGACGTGGCACCCATTCAAACGGGCAGCGTGGGTGAAGGATCTCACCAGAAGAAATCATTGAAAACCGAGCAAAGTCGAGGTCATACGGTAGCAATTAAGACAGGTGAATTAAGGCAAGAGAGCTATACAGAAATTTGTACATGTACTGTACAGTTACATATACATCCCACAACCCCATGGGCTCAAATATTAGACGAGTCCAGCGCTTTTGTGAGGTACTTCAAACGAGATATACTATGTGTCCTGGTATAACTGATTGCTACCAAACATATCCTAGTCATAGTGTATGGTAGCCTACGTAACTTCCATAGCCACAACACTGCTCTAAACGTATGACCATTTATTTGTTGTAGACTACGGCGTATTTGTTGACGAGGGGAATCCATGGGTATGTCCGACAAAAACTTGAATTATTTAAGTTATAATTCGGTAATAACACCAATAAACGCAATAATAATAATAATAATAATAATAATAATAATAATAATAATAATAATAATAATAATAATAATAATAATAATAATAATAACAATAACAATAACAATAACAATAACAATAACAATAACAACAACAATAACAATAACAACAACAACAATAACAACAACAATAATAATAATAATAATTATTATAATAATAATAACAATAATAATAATAACGATAGTAGCAGCAGTTATTGTAACGGGGATTAACAGACTAAAAATTATAGTAGCTATAATATAAATAATAGCAGCGGTAGTGGTAGGAGGGGTAGTCAGGGGCGCCGCCAGGCTTTAAAAAATTGGACGCACATCCCTCCCGTCTCCTCCCATCCACACAGTCCCCTGTCTGCCACTCGTAGTCATACACTGAAAATGACTCAGAGTGACTCATAAAAGTACAGTATAACACATGCATATGATATCATATGATATTATTTATACATACTGTATGGTAAACCAAAATTACACAGTAAAGTTGTCAAAAATATCGATGCGATGCCTAATCCTTGTGTGGATTTGATTTGGTGGGTGGACGCACGTGCGTCCAGTGCGTCACGCTGCCGGCGCCTCTGGCAGTGCATATTTTAAGGAATTTTGACTACTGGGACAAAATCTTAAGTAATGTTCACAAACTTACAACTTTTAGACTTTTTTTTAAAAAAATTCAAAATTCATCTCCGAAAAAAACCTTTTTTTTTTTTTTTTTTTTTTTTAGTCATCACCTTCTTTTATAACTTTTCTCGGGTCTCCCAACCAATAACAAGGGGTCATTCAACAATAATGTCATACCTTTCTCATCGTACTACTGGGACAAATCTTTAAATTCTTCCAACATTTGTCCCACTAGTTGTACTTTATACATACAATGCCTGGGACAAATCGCTCTGACTACTGGGACAAATCCTAAGACTACTGGGACATTTGTCCCACTAGTTATACAGTTAAAATATGCCCTGGCCCCTGGGGGTAGTAGTGGTGTTGGTGGAGGTAGTAGGCCTAGTGGTAGTTAACTTCTGTTGTTAACTTAGTAATAGTAGTAGTCAATTAGTAGTTTATGTACACCGCATAATGTACGATCAATGTACTTATTTTATACAGCTGACTTCACTAAGGGGTGCAAGTGGAGCAGATATTATATCAAACGTATTTCTTTCGTGGTGGGGAATTATATAAGTCATAATTCGGTAATAACAGAAATGAACGTAATAATAATAATAATAATAATAATAATAATAATAATAGTAGTAGTAGTAGTAGTAGTAGTAGTAGTAGTAGTAGTAGTAGTAGTAGTAGTAGTAGTAGTAGTAGTAGTAGTAGTAGTAGTAGTAGTAGTAGTAGTAGTAGTAATGGTAGTAGTAGTAGTAGTAGTAGTAATAGTAGTAGTAGTAGTAGTAGTAGTAGTAGTAGTAGTAGCAGCAGCAGTAGTAGTAGTAGTAGTAGTAGTAGTAGTAGTAGTAGTAGTAGTAGTAGTAGTAGTAGTAGTTATTGTAACAGGGATTAACAGAGTAAAAAAATTAGGCCTATATAGTAGCAATAACATTAATATTACTAGTGGTAGTGGTGGGAGTGGTAGTAGGAGTAGCAGTGGTGTTGGTGGAGGTAGTAGGCCTGGTGGTAGTTAACTATTGTAGTTAACTTAGTATTAGTAGTAGCCTATTAGTAGCTTATGTGGACGCATGATGTACGATCAATGTACTCACTTTATAGAGCTCACTTCTCTAGGGTGCGCAAGTAGAGCAGATATTATATCAAACATATTTTCTTTCCTGGTGGGGAAGTGAACCTCCGATTTACGTTAATAACCGCGATCACAAATCACTGGCCGTCAAAATAGCGAATAGCGATCACAAATAGCGAGTTTAAAACAGCGAGTGTACAAAATAGCGATAACCAATACATTGATTTCACGGATTATTTCAAATGTCTTCCAATGTCTTACGAGGTATACATAATACTTGAAGACTCAAATTATGTCCAATTCCACGTAGGTAGTCCAATACCGGTCGATTAGTGTAATCGACGACGATGTTTTTTTAAATTCTTTCTGCGTTGTACTGTTCAATCTTCATCTAATTCATATTCTGTTCCGTCTGCAGTGCATCGATAAACGTTGGAAATAAACTTTTTAATCTAATCGCTGTTTTTGATGATCGCTGTTCTACCACTGTCGCGAATTTGTGTAGGCCTAAGAAGTAATTTCTTTCTTTGTTTGGGACCAATTAACGTACAAAAGAATAACATTAATCAAATAACATTCAAGCGGTATTCTGATTTCTGTTATCGTATACAGTAAAGCTAATCTTCTGATGGTCGTCGTTAATTGTCCCTGTGAAGTGAATAGTAAACGATGGAAACAAACCTTCTAATCTAATCGCTGTTTTGATGATCGTTGTTTGACCATAGTCGAAAATCTGTGCATCGCGATTATATGATTTTGATGCTCGCTGTTTTGTGCTCGCTATTATTAACGTTGACCGAACCTCCGCCCTTTGGTTGACGTTCCAGCGGGTTATCCACTAGAACAGTGGCGTCTACCAATGGTGGAGTGTCGAGAACGATCTCCATCGAACTTCAAAAGTGGGGGGTTTAACATATTTTGACTGAAAGTGGGGGGTTGCATTTTTTCATGATAGCTCTTTTGTCCCGTGTGATAATATAGCCAAATCCAACAAAGCAAAAATATTCAAAATCCGAAAAGGTCCAAAAACTGTTTTCACGCTACGCGCGATAATTGCTTTGACTCTCTTTGGGCACGGTCAGTCTAGACGTAAACTCAGCACCTATTTGGGCCTAAAGTAGAAAACATTCAGCTAAGTCATCCATTAATTCATTACTCTGTAGGCCTAACTGTCTCAGAATGACTGATTAATTCGTTTGTTTTACGACGCCGTCATATCAAAGACGATTGGCGTCTCTGCCACTGCAGAATCTCAGAAAACACCAAAATGTGTATTTCAGGGGGTAAATGGGGGTGGGGTTGATTCTCCATTTACATTTGGGGGGGGGGGGGTAGACGCCACTGCACTAGAATATCACGTGTATGAGAAATACCAGTTAATACAAACATATTTCAGCTGTATTTGAGTCATTATTCCGGTAAAGAATCCTGTTTAAACTCTGTCGTAGAAGTTAATATTAAATTCTGTCGTACAGGTCTAAGGTAACATTAAACTCTATCGTAGAAATTAGCATTAAATTCTATCGTATAAGTTAACATTAAACTCTACCGTTGAAATTTAAATTAATTGTGTCCTAGAAGTTAACATTAAAATCTATCGTAGAAATTAACAAAGTACTTCGTGTATTCAATCGGCCACCTATCTCTGTCCCAAATCCTTTTCTACTCAGTTGACAGACACTTTGATGAGTGTTTTACGTTCCTGCACCAGTCGGTTCTTCGGTTCTCGGCTGTTCTTAGACGTTCTGTAATTCTTTCACTGATATTACTAGAACGCTAGTAGGCCTGTTATCACTCTTACCGTTACTATTGAGCCTAGGACCTACTGTTACTAATTGTAATAGTCTTTAAGGGTGGTTTACTGCTACTATCAACATCACACCACCACCACCACCACCACCACCACCACCACCACCACCACCACCACCACCACCACCACCACCACCACCACCACCACCACCACCACCACCACCACCACCACCACCACCACCACCACCACCACCACCACCACCACCACCACCACCACCACCACCACCACCACCACCACCACCACCACCACCACCACCACCACCACCACCACCACTTCTACTACTACTACTACTATTACTACTACTACTACTACTACTACTACTACTACTACTACTACTACTACTACTACTACTACTACTACTACTACTACTACTACTACTACTACTACTACTACTAGTCTACTACTAGTCTACTACTACTACTACTACTACTACTACTACTACTACTACTACTACTACTACTACTACACGAGCCCTGGTAAATCGCTTCATATGCCGAAGTTAAGAAATTAAATTGGTTGACATTTCATGCCATGGCTGCATAAAGGACTACTCTTCTTCTAATGACTCTGCCCTGGGATTTGCGAACCATAAGCAGGAAACGAGCGTCTTCCCTCCGCTCCACTTTGAACGACAAATTTGACTATTTAATTTCCTTTCACTTAAATGTTGTAATGATTGCAGCCAGGAGAATTCGATTCAGACGATGATGAACACGAATACGTGAATCCAGATGGCCTAGTAAGCTACAAAATATCTGCTAGATAGCGCCACAATACTTCCTTAAATAAAATTTTAGATGGCTGTAGAATTAATTTAACAAGAAATCGCATATAAATGGTGCCAATTTTTTGGAATTATCCTAAAATTAAATCTGTTTAAGCTTATAGAAGTAAATTTTAATTTATTCTAATGACTTCTGTTGCGACGATATCATAAATGTCCAAGGCAGTTGTTTGACTTTTTTTTTTAATTAAATGCTGTAATGATTGCAGCCAACTGGATTTGATTCAAACGACGACGAACAGGATTACGTGAACCCAGATGGCCTAGTAAGCTACAAAATCTTTGCTCGATAGCATCAAAATATTCTGATCTCCTTAAATAAAATATTAGGTGGCTGTAGAATCAGGGCCGTAGCCAGGATTTCGTTTCGGGGGGTGTTTTCTGTTTCGGGGGGTGTTTTCTCGTCCTGAAGCAAGCCGATAAGCAACTGAATTGACTGATCAAGGGGTTTGTAGTTAGTTAATGCATTATTTCATTTCTACATTATTTAATTTCGGGGGGTGTTTAAACACCAAAAACACCCCCCTAGCTACGGCCTTGTGTAGAATTATTAAACAAAAATCTCATTTAAATGGCGCAAATTTTTCAAAATTATCCTAAAATTAAATCTGTTTAAGCTTTTAAAAATAAATTTTAATTTATCCTGATGACTTCTATTGCGTGAATATTTTAAATGTCCAAGGCGGTTGTTTAACTTTATATTTTAATTAAAGCTTCTTATGATTGCAGCCAGGTGAATTTAAGTCAAAAGATGATGAACAAGAATACGTGAACCCAACTGGACAGGTAAGCTAAACATTTAGAGATTTTGTTTAGTAAACAAAATCTCTTTTCTAGATAGTGCAAAAATATTTTGATCTTTCTTAAATAAATGTAAAAAATTAAAATTAGAATTTTAACATTTTAAATGGCTGTAGAATTAAAATTTTAAAAATCGCATTTTAATGGCACCACTTTTTCAAGTCATCCTAAAATGTTATTTTTATAAGCTCATGAAATAAATTTTAATTTATTCTAATGATTTCTACTGCGTTAACATTTTAAATGTCCAAGGTAGTAAGTAGTTTTACGTTATATTTTTAATTAAATGTTGTAATGATTGCAGCCAGGTGAATTTGATTCAAACAGCGATGAACAGGAATACGTGAACCCAGGTGGCCTGGTAAGCTACAAAATACAACCTAGATAGCGCCAAAATATTTTGATCTTCATTAAATAAAATTTAAGAAATTTAAAATTAGAATTTAAAATGGCTGTAGAATTAAATTTAACAAAAATTGCATTTAAATGGCGACAAGTTTTTCAAGTTATCATAAGATTTTTTAAAATAAGCTCATAAAATAAATTTTAGTTTATTCTAATGACCTCTGTTGCGTCGATATCATAAATGTCCAAGGCAGTTGTTTTACTTTATAGGCCCTATTTTTAAGTATAGGCCATATCTGTTCTCATAATTGCAGTCAGGTGAATTTGATTCAAAAGATAAAGAAATAGATTACGTAGACCAAAATGACCTCATAATCTACAAAATCATTTTCTTGGAATAACATTTCAATGGATGTAGAACTAGATTTAAACCAGTATGAAAGTATCGCATTTCTTAAATGGCGTAGGGCCTAATGTTTTTCAAATTTTCTAACATTTACTTTTAACTTGTAAAACAAAATCTAATATATTCTAATGACTTCTATAGCGCCTCTAATCTAATCTAATCTAATCTAATGACTTCTATAGCGCCGTTATCGTTATGTCCACAGCAGTTAATGGTCGCTTCAACAGAAACAGTAGTAAGCAAATCGTTATTCGTTAGAGAAGGCTAGACTACTGTAACTCGCTGGTCGATTTGTGATAGCTCAGAGAATGCAGAAATTTGGCTAGAATCAGCAAGCAAGCTGAAAGTTAGTAGTGTGAACATTTTATATATATATGCATGACGTCAGAGAACTGATAGAACGCATAGAATTGGGCGAGAAGCGCATTCGAAAGCTTTCGACCTACAACGGAGAATCCAGCGCTGTCCAGGTTCAAGGTGTAACAAGAGTCAGTGTCCTTTGATAGAGTGAACCATTTGTTGGTAAGAGGCGCATTTTTATTTCACGTTTTAAGAGGCGTGAAAAAGTGAAATAAAATACGAATAGCCAAAGGAACAGCCGTGCTGAAAGCCATGGACAACATTTGCAAAAGCAAGGCAATTAGTATGACGACTAAGTTGAGTGTATTAAAGACGTGTGTGTTCGGTAGCACGATGTGTGGATGCGAGACATGGTTGCACATAATGGAGTGGGGAGACATTGTCAGGAAGGCATCAGACACCTATTGGCGCTGAGCCCATGGATATTGATGATGATGAAACACAGCTTATTAATATTATTTGTAGCATTGAGTTTTTAGCAACAACTTACGTATGTCAGTGTTTTTGACGTCGACCTATCAACAATAATTATAGGCGTCTTCTAGCTGTTACTTGCTACGGACAATCCACATAGGCTACGAAAACAAGAATATTTAGCGTAGGAGAAAAACGATTTAAGAGTGTTTAACCGAAATTAATATTATATTCGTACTATCGGATGTTTAGCGACATTTTTGTGGCTGCCTGGGCCGTTGACGTCCACCTCACCTTACCTACGAGAGTCATTTCTACTGACTTATTGTCTTACTGGATTCCAATAGTTTAACAAGATCTTATGGCATCAAAGGCCGCTGAGGTCAATAAGAAGAAATTTTGTCCAGCTCTCACTGTTATTTGGTACTGACAATCTACCTAAGGATTAATATAGATTAAAAGTGCTTTTTAAAAGATATTAAGTCAACTTAATATTATTCATACTATTGCGACTTCGTGTGGCCTCAAAGGCCGTTGACGCTGATGTGAAAAACGGTGAACAGTTTCAATAATTCGAGCAATTATTGCTGGAAGGCCGGTCACTATTGCTTGAACGAAAATGGTAAATATATCGATTTGTGAAATCCAATTTAAAGGTGTCTAAACGGAATCAAACATTATTTATAGGAAAGCCTATTTAAAGGTGTCTTAACAGAATCTCATATTATTTGTAGTGTCGCGTGTTTAGCGACATTTATGTCATGGCTGCTGACGTCGATATCACCCGCAGTTGATAGAGAAAACAAATTATTGGTTCCGCACTTCTGTACTCGGGTAGTGCTCTTACGAAACCTGGATAAAAGAGGGAGATGATGTTAATCATCTGTTATGAAATAGCATCGTTAAGCAGAAACTACTAGTAGGAAAATCTTTGTACAGTTCTCACTGTGCAATAGAGCTGCAATCTCGACTCTTATCAGGATGAAAGTTTACGAATTTCCAAAGATTTGGAATATTGAAAGAATTTGAGTGATCAAGGGAGAATTATATATGATAGATGATGGCTGTGATATCTAATAGTAAAAGTTTTAAGTCTAGTGAGAACAGCGAGGTCACCACAACGTCTATGGTGACGGAAATGTGATTTTTAGGTTTGGAAAGACAGATTTAAACCAATGACCTTTTGAACGAGGTTTAGGTTTAGTAATGATCGCGGAGTGTTTGTTGAGGAGACCTGACATGGTGGAATTGTAGGTGGACAAGTTATATCGGAATCATTTCGGAGTTTAGAAGTGACGGCAATCTAGCGTGAGTTTGAAGGCCCCCTATAGGGTTTTGGTGAACATAGGTTTTTACGAATACAGGGTTTGATGAATAGTGTTTTTACGAATAGGCTATATCGTATTTAGAGAATATAGAGTTTTGGTGAATATACATGAAGGGTTTTGGTTAATATAGAGTTTTGGTGAATATAGGATTTTGGTGAATATAGAGTTTTGGTGAATTTAGGGTTTTGGTTAATATAGGGTTTGGTGAATATAGGGGTTTGATGAATACAGGGTATTTGCGAACATAGGGTTTTTGGAGAATGTAGTTTTGGTGAACCTAGGCTATATTAGTTTGGGTAAATATGGGGTTTTGGACTTTTGGTTAATATAGGGTTTGGTGAATATAGGGCAGTGATCAGAGGGCTAGTTGAGTTTGCAACTGAAAATTCGTGACAAGCCCGATGCGACACCAGTGATGATTACGTCAGGAGTGTGGTTGAATCAATGGTGGGAAAGAAACAATAGGAAGCTGTGAAGGTGGGACTCACCAATAATCCAACGGAATGAAATCATGCAGATATTCACGTCTCTAATCACATCTAACATATCAAATAAATCACAGATTTATCAAGGTTTTTAAGGTGTTGGCTCAATTTTTTCTAAAATTTATTCTTTAAAGTTAGTTTCTTGATAAATAAAATAATCCCAAACCGCTTTGACCGTCAGCTGAAATTTTAAACACCTCTTTCAAACTTTACAGATTTCAATATAAAAGAGCCTAGGACTGACTCTAACAAATAAAACTTTCAAAATTCTGCGTAAGCCTATAATCCTTAATAATACAGGACCTGGCCTGAGGTCCCGTTTGCAAAATGGTGTTGGGGGAAATTTTCACTGCCACTTAGTCAGTGGGTCCCTAGACATGAAAAATCACCGAGGTGCTTTTCTACCACAATGGCGTAACTCACGCTATGGCCAAATCCAAAATGGCCGCCGTCGGTTGGTTGCATCGGAGACTTCGATTATACATAACTTAGCCGAATTTAGCATCAGAAACAGGTGTAATATCTCTAATTCAACTAATTTCGGTATGTGGAATTCATTTCTGATACTGTGTTCGGCCACATCTAATAATGGCTTCAAGGGCCTTTGCCGTTACCCTCCTCCTTTTTCCAGGCGTGGGACTGGCACTGCCAGTATGCGGGCAGTGGCGGAGTTTTATGAGGGCTCTTGTGTGCTCAGAGGAAATGTATGGCTGTGAGATCTGGACCATTAAGAAGGATGAGGAGACAAGAATCAACGTATTTGTAACGAAGTGTCTGTGGCAGATCCTCAAGATATCATGGACTGCGAGCAAGAGAAATCAATGGGAGTGGGAGACTGTTGAAGTGGAAAGGAATCTAGGCCTACTCGGTTTGATCAAACAAGGGAAGCCTTCGTATTTTGGGCGTGTACTGCGGGAAAGTCTGGGAAAAGGAGATTATACAAGGCACAAGAGCTAAAGAAAGATCTAAAATGACATAACAGACTGTTAATATAGAGTCGCGGATTTATCATTCGATCAGGTATTGAGGGAGACAGAAGCATAAGATGGAATGAAATTATATGTGGCGAAGTCAATTCTAGGATCGAGGACGACTGAAGACGAGACTGCCTGTACTCTGATAGTGCCAGTCCCAAGCCTCGATAAAGGAGGGCGACAATGATCATCTTTGTTGCGTTGTTAAACAGCAACTGACCAGCAAATCGCTAATTTTGTTTCCATCAGCAAGAAGAAGAAGAAGATGAAGAGCAGTCCCATAAGCTAACCCGAGAGGCTCCATCGGTATGAAGTGCTAGCGACTTCATTTTCTTAGCCTCGGCATGTGAGGGCGGGTTTGGCCCTTTCCGTCTCATCTTCCCACCGACATTGTACCGTCAATGTACTCATTATAGCTGAGTGGGGTAAGAAGTACAGGTGGTGCAGAAATCTCGGGCCAAATTTCTGATCAGGTGCGTAATGGAGGCATATAATTATATAGCAGTATAGAGACACCATCAAAACAGGTCGATTTGGCTTTGCTCCACAGATTAATCGCCTATCAACGTTTCTCATGACGCTCATACTTTTGACAAAAGTCAAGTGTTTTTCTTACTTTCGAAACAACGATAAGTCAATCATTTTTTAATCTTAAAATTATGCCTCAAAATTAAGAGCTTGGGATTTAATCAATGTAAATGTGGCATACCCAGAATCCGTAGACTGTCTGCTGAAAAATTGGACACCTCTTTTACAGTGTTAGACCTTCTATGAAATGTCCTCAATTCTTCTGTAGTTAATTGCTAAGCCTACTATGATGCGCAATGGTTGAAGTGAATGGTCCAAACGGCCATATTATATCGCTTGACATCGGATATTGTTAAAAAGGTAAATGTACACATTTTTCTAATGGGACCGTATGGCATCGACCCTGCTTATTTTTCAATGAATTGGTCGGGTGATATCCTTCAAACACAGCCCTTAACGGCGAACTTCATTTACGTATATATAGCGGGACTCAACCAACGTTTAGTTTCCAATATTTAACGATAGACCTATTCTATGGCTTCCGAGGCCATTTACGTCGAATTTGCCTTACTTATGCTTACATCTTTTAGTACGGGGCAGCACTGAGCGTTGTTCTTATCTAGTAGTAGTAGTTTCAGTGTAACGACGCTGTGTCATGACAAAGATGATTAGCGTCCCCCCTCCTCCTTTACCCAGCCTTGGTTGTTGTTCTTATCTAGGGTTTAACGACAGCTTATAAAACTTATAAGTCAACAGAAAGTGATTTAAAGGTGTCTAAGAAAAGCGTTAAATCTCACAAAAATAATAATCGTATCTAGTAATTTTTAAGGCGCCTCTCGCAGTATAAACTATTTCAGAGGCGCCCTCAGTGTATGAACCCCGTGGAAACAGAAACGTCTTGAGCAAGCGAGTAGATGCTGGGGAGATTCCCATCATGAGTTTAGTTCGTAGTCGAGAGGGAAGACCGTTCCAGGCAGAGGGACCTGTGACAGCAAAAGCCCGACGTTGGGCCAGAGTCGTCCTAGTACGAGGGACAAAGAAATCAAGACGGCCAGTAGAGCGCAAAGGACGAGCAGAAGTTGCAGAGAGAGGTTGCCGCATAAGGTCAGAGAGGCATTAAGGGGCAAGCAGTAGCTGGGATTTGGAAACCAGAAGGAGGATCTTGTAGGCCTACTGGATACGCGAAGTAATCGGGAGCCAGTGTAAAACTTCAATCATATAATATCATGTGGAAATATGAGCAAAGCGAGGAAGACGTGCTATGAGTCTAGCAGCAGCATTTAAGACTGATTGGAGGGGGAGAGGTGTAGCATGGGGAGACCGAGGAGGAGCGAGTTACAGTAGTCAACCCGAGAGCAAATAAATGCATGCACAATGGAGGTAAAGACAGCAGGTATAATGGATCGCCTGATAGCTTTCAGTCGTCTCAGTTGGAAGAAGCACGAGCGAGTCAGAGTCGAGATATGTTCAGTAAAGGTGAGGGAAGAGTCAAGAGTGACACCCAGATCGCGTACACTGGAGGAGTAGGTATAAGAAGGAAACTTGAGTGCCAGCAGTGAATAGTCAAGCTTATTTAGTTGTTGCTTAGTGCAAAACCAAATCATTATTGAATCTTGGTGGAATTTAAGCAAAGTCGATTTGATGACATCCAAAGGTGCAAGTCTTGGGTAAGTGCATCAACGGAAGAAACAATGGAAAGTTGATCAGCTGGTGGACCATGAACAAAAGCTTGTGCATCATCAGCATAGAGGTGGCCCGTCGCAGCGTGTTTGGTAAAGATCAGGGAAATGTCAGCCATATAGAGGATATAGAGGATAGGTCCAAGTACTGAGCCCTTGGGTACGCTTACCCTAACCCATTGAGATCTAGAGACAATGGGAAATATCGAGTGAATAACGATAGTTTGTTGTGTGTCTACGACAGTATTTCCGGTCTTGTTTGGCTACGGATCCCTTTTAATCTGACAACGTTTTGACGGAATTCTGACCTAAACAAACATATTCTGGTATACATAGCGACTGCAAAACAGGCAATTCTGCTACTTCCCAGTTGCAGTTGTCAGCGCAAGTAGCCTAGGCCTACTAACCGCACTTAATAATACTTATGCGCAGATCTGTCTTAGTGATATCGATGAGAAGCGAGTTACAGTTGCCAAGTCTGATAGAAAACCAGGTATATTTTCTTGTAAGATTTAGACAGAGGTATAAATAACGTCTGATTACTCCTTCAATAGGCCTACTAATTTGTTCTGAATATTTCAGCCAGGCGAAGTTGGAATACAGGAAGAGGATTGCGTTCTTCCCGCTGATCTGGTAAGCAGCAAAAATTCCATTTAGATAGCGCCATTTATATTCTCTCAGAAATTGGATGGTAATGAGCAGATTTGAAAATATAAATTTGTAAGTTTGGATTTGAACAGATTAAATTTGAATAGATTAGATTTGAAAGTTCTCATTTGAATGTTTCGATTTGAATGTTTAGATCTAAAAGTTTAGGTTTGAAAGTTTAGATTTCAACGGGTTTGATTTAGATTCGCTTGTGGTTCTTTACAGGAACCAGAATACGAGACAGTGAGGGACCTGCGACAGGTAGGAATGAGTTCCAAGAACTACAGCGTCACTGTATATGCCTACTACTTATCTAAGCATAATTTCTCTAGCTGAGAAATTGAAGGGCTTACTTCCAAAACCGTTAAGTCCATTTTAGAAAAAAATTGATGTGGGCGTCAACTGCTAGTAAATATGTCAATGCATGTTTTTCTGTATGGTTAAGGGTCAAAACCGCTTAAGTAACCATAACTATTGCCCAGGTAAGTACTGCGTTATTTCCAAAAGCGATTAAGTCCTACCTGGTTTCGTTTCCAAAACCTGCTATATACCGAAACTTCAAAAGGACTTAACAGGTTTTGGAAGTAAGCCCTTCAATTGTTCAACATAATGAAGTGTCTACACTCGAGTTAAAACTGTCTTGTTTAGCCGTGCTCGAGTCGGGAACACCTCTCAGTAGCCCCTTGAAGAGGTACTATACAAATACCCGAATGAATAAACGAATGAAAAGTAGGTAGACTGATTACTTTCTCGTGAAACGGCGTCATAGAAATCTGGATTATTGTTACAGTTTAAGAGGTTTGCATCTCGAGCTACCAGAAATTTATTTATGTGCTTGTCGGTTCTATATACGTTTCTAGTCAAATTTGTTTTTTTAAACATTGTTTGTACAAGAAGAGCATTTTGCAGTTTTTAATACAATCCGATATGATCTAGTGACTTCTATTGGTGCTTTCATCATTATGCAGAAGCATCAATAGACTGTCTCTGCAAGAGAAATCGTATAATATTATATGAGGTTCATAATACTCGCTGGAGAATCATGGTCGAAATCCAGTTGTTGAGGAAACAACAGGAAAGCATAGTCTCAACTTTAGCTCGTAGGACACAACGTCTGTTACTGGTTTATGACTTTAGTATTCTGGGTCTCGGAATGTTACAAAGTTAGCTCCAGTGTTTTAGATGTGGGGGCAGGCTTGCTGAGAGGGAAACGGGGAGGGAGCAAATTCCCAGGGGCCCGGCGATTTTTAGGGGCCGGGCGGGGCCCACAATCACCTTATGAAAAATATTTAAATCAGTTATACAAAGTTTATTATTTACGCCTTTTTAAATAAAATATTACTGACACTTAACTACAATTAGTTTAAACTTCAAGCATCTGAATATTACCTTACTTGTCATTTTTTTTGCTATTTCAATTTTTTTTATTTTCTCATAAAGCCTAAAGATAGTTTACAGGGCCGTGACTGCTCTGCCTAGTGGCCCGGAATTTCTGTCGGCGGGTCTGGGAGGGGTTAGGGGTTGAGCTCCCTAGCTCTTCATCTAATCCCCTCAGCTACGTAAATGAATAGATGTTAGGACAGGAAACTAAAATATCTCATGATTTGTCAGTCGTTTCTTGTACAACATAACAGCAACATACTTTGATGATCTGTAAAATTTAGACCCACCAGCTCTTTTCTGACAGCTAAAGCACTGATGAACTCAAATTATAAACCGATAAATTCCATGTGTTATAGTCAAGTGGTTAATTTTAGTTTTCTCCAAGGTCCATTTAAACTTGTGTTTTTTGCTATCCTTCTGTCTGAAGGCCCCAGCATTGAATTAGTCGTCGTAGAATTGATCACAGACCAAGTATTCTGAGACCGAGCGAATTGAAACAAGTCATTCACTCACAGTTACTCAGCGCCATCGATTTATGCTTGAGCATTATACATTGGCGCTTAATATATGTGAAATAATATAACTATAATACATACTTGACTACATATAAATTACATATATACATGCACCCACACATGCATACATACGCACGTGCACATATACAATTTATACATGCATATATTCATAGACACGCCCCCATACATCTTTGCCTCCGAGGCCATTTATTGTTACCGAAACAGACGTTACAGGCATTTTAAATAATGCAATAGAACGCGACTATTACTGTCGAGTTGTCAAAAGGACAAACTCGGGAGTCGTTTGACCCGCTAGATTCAGGATTGTCTCTTTTACATTGTTAGCGTTACAGCCGGCTTCAGTCACTAAAGAAGATTAAGAAATCTTGACCCAAATTTCTGCCGTTGCGGTGATTTGAACTACACTGTTGAGCACCCCCCTCGGTCAATATAATTTGTATCTTAACTAATGAGAGAAAGAACATACAAGAGCAGAGCAGTTCATTATGCAAACATTTTGAACACTACTTCAGCCAGTAAAGTTGTATAAGAAATCTTGACCCAAATTTCTGCCGTGGCGCAGATTTGAACAACACTATCGAGCACCGCCCCCCCCCTTTCGGTCAATGACTGTGCAAACAAATCAAATAACGTTTACAGTCGGTACTTTCGTTAGAAATTCAGGAAGGGAGTTAGGCAAACTAAGCAGCCGCCTAGGGCCGCCGATTTTAGGGGCCGCCAATTTTCCATAAACATAAAAAATAATTTCAGGAAATTCATAAATGAAACAACGTTAGATTATTTTTTAATTATTATTCTCTAGATGGAAGTATTATAGTGTTGGTGTAATAAATTATGTTCTATTAAGGTAGGGTTCACCGTTAAGTTTTAATCATAAGTTTAGTTTTAATCATTGGTTTTTCCGGAAGTATTCACATAAAGCAAAAATGTTAGTTTCACTTTCATCAGACACTGAGGCAAAATAATCGTACTTTACTAGCTACTATACTTATTTTATAGTGTTAATTTGTTATTTCATCGCAAAATTAAAAGAGCTAATGATTTTTATTTTAATCGCAGGTATAATATTATATTATGGGTCGACGGGCCGCTCAAATGTAGCTTTGCCTATGGCCGCCAAATGTCTTGAACCGGGCCTGGGGAGTTCCATACTAGTGGACCTGAGCATTTAAATAAAAAGGCTTCATGTTTGTGCTAGCCTTGTCAGTAAAATATTGTAGGGAAGACTGTTTCGTAGCTGTGGACAGCCTCGCCTGAGTGAAAATATCAATCAAATGATTCTTGCAACATCTTGTTATAATAACGATACATAAATATGTCAATTTGATATTTCGCTATATCAGTCATAAGTGCGTAGATAGATCCACACATACATATACGATACATGCATACACAGGCATGCATACACACACATGCACACATACACACACATGCACAGACACAAACATGTACATGTATACATACACACATGCACGAATACATATACATGCATACATGCACACCTGCACGAATACATACACATAATACATACATGCACACATACATACACGTACATACATACATACACGCACAAACATACACGCACACATATTACATACATACAATGTCATACATACATTCGATTTTAACCATTTTTTTCAAATCGTTACTTCAGGCCGTGACCAACTCCAAGCAACCTCCTCAAAAGCCAAGACAATTGGCAAGCTTTGAGATTCATCAAGGTTCGTAAATAGTAAATATATAGCATAGGCCTATTATAGTCTTGTCGTTAGCGCCACTGAGCCGTAATTGTGACCGTCAGAGGTTCACATCCCAGCCAAGCGTAATATAATAAAGATTTCTGTTTCATTTGCGAACCTTTGGCTGAAAGTTGGCTGAACAGTGGGAAGGTCGGACGGCGAGGGAGAAGACAGGTAGTCATCGGCATCATTATGGGACATGGTTGCAGAGTGGTTAGAACGCTCACCTTGTAACGCGGAGAGCACGGGTTCAAGCCTAGGCTACTGTGCAGTGACCTAGAGTGAGTAATTCTCTCACAATTGATCAGCGCCATCGATTCATGCTTAGTCAGTAGGTAGTGTCGCTTTGTAAATTTCTAGCGATAATAATAATGATAATAATCACAGTGCTTCTTCTCATTTTCATCATTACCATCATCTAACACAATGCAATAAAATCCAATTCAATCCCATCGAATCTAATGTATTGCGCGGTTTTAATTATCCACAAGGCATAATTCGATGTTTCAAGTCTAACTCAGGTCAAAACTCGAAATAAATCAGGAAACGGTTGATGAGTAAGCAGAATCCGACGTGACTTCAGTTTATCCCATCACCAGCATCATTATCAAATATCAATAACACCGCCTGCTGTTTACTGTTTTGTTTCATTCTCCTTTTCGTCATCAGTGCCAGATTTAGACATAAGCTAAAAAAAGCTACAGCTTGGAGACTCACAGTTCGCAGGAACTTGTGTAGCAAATTCCGTCTAGCCTGACTATATGTATTCATTTGAAAATAATTTGAAGCTTTCACTTTAAATGCCTTGCTATTAAATAATTAAAAAGGCATATATATATATATATATATATATATATATATTGTTGCGAGTGGCCTACAGCCATCCCGCCATTATCATCCTCACGTGCACTTACTAACCTTAGTTAAGACGCACCTCGTTTGAAGCTAGAAGTAGGATGGTCTCGTTGGCTATAAATAGCAGTGTTCTTGTGTCTACAGGGAGACCGGTTTTAGTTAAGTAAGGCGTAAGACGTGCACTGGTTGTGTCACGCATTGTAAGTACCCTTTTGTGGTCGTTTTCCGAGAGTGTACCCTACGTGGTCGCTACTCATGTTTAATTGCCGGTTCTCGAGTTGTATCTTCCTTTGTGGAGTTTGTGCAGGCGTCTTCTCGGAGAGTCTGTCTTTTGACGTTTCGTTTGTCTTGTATGTGTGAGTATCGTTTCAATTATGTACATAGTGTAAATATACGTTTTATCAATATTGCGAAAGTCTTCGTTTTTCTTGTCATTTCTCATATCATTCTAACTCACATTTCACCTCTAGACTAACAAGCTAACATATGGGGGCTCGTCCTTAAAATTCACCGTTTTCCGTTTTGTTAAATTGGAAATTTCAAAATTGGAAATTGGGTCTGCGTATTTGCGTATTTGACGGTTTCTTTGGAAGTTGTACACGTTTTTGTGAATACGACTTTGTATCATGGCTACATTTGGGTCTGATACTTCGACACCAGCTTCTCCGGTTGGGAGTGGCCTTCACTCTCCGGTGACTAAGCCTTTGAGTTTGGACGACATTATCGATATGTCGGCTGATGAATTAAAGCTTGAAATAGAGAAATTAGATCAGGACACTAGGGGCATGAGTAAGAGGCAAATGCTGAAAATTCTTGCTAAATTTGTAACGCAGGAAAAGGAAGTGTTCGATTTTGGAGTAGAAAAGACTGAATTGATGAAGTTAGATAGTGACAGAGAATTTCAATTGCAGAAATTGAGAATAGAGAGTGAAGACAGAAAGCGAGAACGAGAGGCTGAAGACAGAAAGCGAGAACGAGAGGCTGAAGACAGAAAGCGAGAACGAGAGGCTGAAGACAGAAAGCAAGAACGAGAGGCTGAAAACAGAAAGCAAGAACGAGAGGCTGAAGACAGAAAGCAAGAACGAGAGGCTGAAGACAGAAAGCGAGAACGAGAGGCTGAAGACAGAAAGCAAGAACGAGAGGCTGAAGACAGAAAGGCTGAATTGCAGGAAAAATTGAAGATGGAGGAAAGAGAACGAGTGAGGCAAGATAAAGAGAGGCAGAGACAAAGCGCATAGAGGCTAAGGTTTTGAACCCAGGTCCCGAACAGGACAAAGATGTGTTTCGCATAGCTTCTGCCATCAAATTGGTCCCTAAATTTGACGAGACGAATATAGAACATTATTTTGTTTCCTTTGAGAAGGCTATGACCAGTCATAAATTTCCAAGAGATAAATGGACTGCTTTGTTACACCCTCAATTAACTGGTAAAGCTCAACAGGTTTTTTCGGAGTTATCTCTTGAGGACTGTAAGACTTATGACACCCTAAAACAGGCTTTGTTGACTGCATTTGCTAGGGTGCCGGAATTTTATAGGAAGAGTTTTAGAACTTTGGTTAAGGGTGCTCAGGAGACTTACTCTGCTTTCGCTTTCCGCTTAGCGTTACCTTTTCAAAGGTGGCTGGAAGGTGAAGATGCGTTTAATGACTTGACTAAGGCCTTTGAAGTCTTTAAACTTGAGCAATTTGTGACTTGCTTGCCTGTTGAAATCCATAGATGGATAATTGACAAAAAGCCCGCGACAGTTTCAGCCGCTGCGAAGTTGGCAGACGAATTTGCTATTCTATATAAGCCCTTCCCTGTGCATGCTTCTGTCTTGCATTCGAATGATGAAAAATGGGAAAATTTTGGATTTGGTAGTGATTCGGGTCGTGGAGCTAAAACTCATTGGTCGCCGAAAAATTTTCGTAAAGAGGGCCAATTTCACAAGTCATGGGAGTCCCAGATTGTTTGTACTTACTGCGGCAAATCTAATCATGGGGTTTCTTCATGTTACAAATTACATCCAGAATTGAAGCCAAAACGGGATTTCGCTGCTCAGCAGAACACCAGTCCTAAGAATGTAGGATTGGTCACGGGCGTAGATATGTCTGTACAAGTGAAGGATGGGCCGACTAAAATGGTCGACGCTGGCTACTTGTCATTCTGTTCGTCTGGCTATGTGTATACGCCCACTGGACTTTCTCGCAATATTGTTGTGTTAAGAGATACTGGTTCTTTGCAAAGCTTGGCTAGCAAGGAATTATTGCATGCTAATGAGTTCTGTTACACCGGTGAGGTTCGCCTTATTAGAGGTATCTCGGGTGTCACGTTTCGAGTTCCTTTGGTCGAAATTCGAGTTGAGTCTAAATTTGCTAACGGCACTATCTTGTGTGGGTTGGTAGACCATTTGCCACCTGGCATTCACGTTCTAATTGGTAACGACTTGGATAGTCCACAAGATGAGATAAATGTGGGAGTGACGACCCGCGCTCAAGTTAAATTGACCGATTCTGGCTCTTTACCTGTGTCGCATACTCAATCTGTAGAAGATAAGTCTGCTGATATAAATGTGCAGTTAGACGTAGACTTGAGTGCCTTATTCAAAGAGTCTACTGCAGTGCATGCTGATTTAACCAATGTAGTGTCGCGCGAGACTTTAATTAATATGCAGAAAGCCGATACGTCTTTGCTTCCCTTGTATCAGCCGGTTGAGCGAAGGGATGGTCAATATATGGAACGCCAATCGTATTCGATTGCTAACGGAATTTTGGTGAGGCAGTGGAAGGATTTAGATACGCCTGATGATTTAGGGTATACGCAAATTGTTGTTCCTACGCAGTCGCGTGCTAAGTTATTGTACGTTGCTCATGATATGCCTGCAAGTGTGAATGTGTCTGACTCGCCTAAATTAGAAGAGGTGGTCGCAAATAGTCCTTTGGATTTTGTGCAACGGGATGAATTGCTGGGTATGCCTAGTACGTTTAAGGGTGTGTTTAGCGATGTACCTGGCAAGACTTCACTTATTGCACACCGTGTTGAGTTAATACCTGGTGCACGACCGGTACGACAGACAGCCTATCGGTTGCATCCTGAGCGTATGGCACAGGTAGACAAACAGATTAAAGGCCTAATTGAAGAAGGCATTGTAGAGGAGTCCGAAAGTGCGTGGGCTTCGCCTATTGTACTTGTACCTAAATCGGATGGGTCTCTGCGGCTGTGCACAGACTTTCGTAAATTGAATGCGCTTACGGTAGCCGATCCTGAAAATAAGAAGCAGGTTCAATCTTTTCTGGGTTTGCCTGGTTATTACCGCAAGTTCCTGCCGCATTACTCTCAGTTAACGTTACCTCTTACTTTGTTACTTAAGAAAGGTCACTGGTCTACTTGGTCTCCTGAGGCTGAGAATGCATTCATTGATTTGAAGTATAGGATGGATTCGCGGCCTATACTTAAACCGCCAGATTTTGACAAACCCCTTTATTTGGCTGTAGATGCTTCGTACTTTTGTTTGGGAGGTTGTCTATTTCGGATAACGGACGAGATTGAACATCCGGTCTGCTACCTGAGTCGGAAGTTGAGTTCGGCTGAAGTACGCTATTCGACAATTGAGAAGGAGGCACTTGCGCTGGTGGTCGGTGTACGCGCGTTCAGCGTGTACTTTGGTTCCGCTCCAGTGGTCGTCTATACGGACCATAGTCCACTCCAGTTCATTAATCGCATGGCTCCTTCGAATGCGAAACTTTTGCGATGGAGTCTTGAACTCCAACAGTACTCATTGAACATTAAGCATCGGCGTGGTCGAGACAATGTGTTACCAGACATATTAAGTCGCCCCTCAGTTTAATGTACGAACTTTCCATATATTCCTACGGACTGTCCGTCTCTTGCATTAAGCTTACGTAGATGAATTTTGTGTGTGTTGTAAACGTTCTAGTGGACTTATGTTGTTGAACTTTAGAGATAGTTTCAATTCATGTACATTTGTAGTTTTTGCATGGTCGGAAACACTTTTAATGTTTCCTCTTTTTCGTTGTCGGGGGGTCTGTTGCGAGTGGCCTACAGCCATCCCGCCATTATCATCCTCACGTGCACTTACTAACCTTAGTTAAGACGCACCTCGTTTGAAGCTAGAAGTAGGATGGTCTCGTTGGCTATAAATAGCAGTGTTCTTGTGTCTACAGGGAGACCGGTTTTAGTTAAGTAAGGCGTAAGACGTGCACTGGTTGTGTCACGCATTGTAAGTACCCTTTTGTGGTCGTTTTCCGAGAGTGTACCCTACGTGGTCGCTACTCATGTTTAATTGCCGGTTCTCGAGTTGTATCTTCCTTTGTGGAGTTTGTGCAGGCGTCTTCTCGGAGAGTCTGTCTTTTGACGTTTCGTTTGTCTTGTATGTGTGAGTATCGTTTCAATTATGTACATAGTGTAAATATACGTTTTATCAATATTGCGAAAGTCTTCGTTTTTCTTGTCATTTCTCATATCATTCTAACTCACATTTCACCTCTAGACTAACAAGCTAACAATATATATATATATATATGTATATATATACATATATATACATATACATATATATATATCGCTGTTCGTCATCTCTCAACCGTTTCCTTTTCAACATTTCTCTTGTTTTCAGCCGAAGTTCCACCTGGAGCGCCACCTGACGTACAAGAACCCATTTACACGAACGTAGGAGAAAATGTTCCAGGTGCACCCCCTAACCAACCTATCGGTAATGTGTTTGAATCGTAAGCGTAATTGTGTTCCTCAGTTTACTCATAAGACTGGGGAAAGTAGATTGACCTTGACCGAGAAAGTTGGCTGGCCTAAATTGAGGAGAGTTGGCTGAACTTAACTAAGGAACATCGGCTGAACTTAACTAAGGAAGTTGGTTGAAACTATACCAACTTTCCTTAGTTAAGTTCAGCCAACTCGGCTGAACTTAACTAAGGAAAGTTGGTTGAACCTAAATAAGGAAGTTGGGTGAACTTAACTAAGGAAAGTTGGTTGAACTTTACTAATGAAAATTGACTGACCTAGGAAAGTTGGCTGCCTTTGACTAAGAAAAGTTGGCTAATCTGAATAAAATAAAACTTACTTACCTTAACTGAGAACAGGTTAGTGCTAACACAAGACCACGTTGGAACAAAATTGTTTTCAAAATGTTTTTGGAAGAAATTTTAATTTATAAATCGAACATTTATATAGCGCCACTTCAAGAACAACACATTAGGTGCGCTCTCCGCATTATCCTACACGCTGTTAAATGTCATTAAGGACTTAACTTTTTTCATTTATCAAAACAAAGCACATAAAACTGGAAGAGTCTCCAGTGGAAGACCCTCACACACATGTAGAACCAAGCCAACGAATTCTCGTCCTCAGTTGGTAGATGGCATCAGGATCAGCGCTTTGTGTGAGGTACCAAAAATGCGTCATGTCGGTGCACATTCAGAGTCGTAACGTCGAATACAATGGATGTTCTATTTATAATATTTACCTTCACGCTGCCTGTTCACAAATGAATCGCCTTTTTGATATGGGAAATAATTTGTCTTTACTTATTGTCTTTAATTTGGTCTTAATGTTGCAATTAAATATCTTGCAGAAAAGGTTCCACCACATCCGGTTCTGGACAGTCGTCTTATTCGAAATGCTGCTTCGGCTCCACCCGTTCCGACGGATCCAAGACCTTCTCGTGTTCTACCTTCTCCTGAGGTTCCACTTGTTCCTACCATTAGAAGATCTTCTCTTGCTCCACCTTCTTCTGAGGTTTCACCTGTTTCTACCGTTCGAAGACCTTCTCTTGCTCCACCTTCTAAGACTCCACCTGTTCCTACCACTCTAAGGCCTTCTCTTGTTCCACCTTCTCCTGGTGTTCCAGCTTCTCCTTCTGCTGTTCGAACTCACCAGTTGGAAAAATTGTCACTGGTTCCAACTTCTCCTATTCCAACTTCTCCTATTCCAAATTCTCGATCTAACCAGAATTCTCCCGTACCTGGAGCTGCTTCTAAACCATCGGTCTTGCCGAAACGGCCTCCTAAGGAAATGGTAAGAGCCTTCTCCCTTCTTCATTCTCTGTGGGAAAGACTTAAACTTATTTTGCATTGCTCATTTTTGCCTCTCCATTATCCAGTACAAGTATAGAGTCACTTACCAGAATTTACATACTTTGCATTACCTTGCCATTAGCCTATCTTGTTTGATCTAAGTGTAATGTAAAGTCATGTTAGCTTATCTTCTCTTACCTCATCTCATCTTACTTTGCATTTCCATAGCTAACCTTACGTTACATTGCATGATCTGATCTGATCTTGTATGTTCTAATCAGTAATCATATCTGATCTTAATTTATTTAGTCTGATCTTACATCTTATCAGGTTATCTGATCTGATATAATCTGATCTGATATTACTCGATTTGATTTTGGACTGACTGTACATTTATTTTACATTATTTTGTAGACTCTTGACTCTCATGTCTGGTACGTTGGCGACTTCAATCCAGCTGAAGCGGATGAATTACTGAAGAAGGCGATCGAGGTGAGTAGCCGCTGCTGGCTGTGATACGATTTCAAGGTTAGTGTCACTGAGAAATGCAGATATCTCGACTCATTTGTTTTTACACAAGATTCAGACACAAAATACAAGAATCAAGATTCAGTTGCTATGGGGACCAGAGTGAATGGTTTATGCTAATAAGTAGGACTAATCCCGTGTTTTCTGTGTGCACAGGATGGAACGTTCTTGGTGCGGAACAGTCAAAGGAGTGGCCAGCCGTATACCCTTTGCCTTATTCATGAAGGCGACATTCGGAGATTTCCAGTTCGCAAACGAAAGGAAGATGGAAAATTCGCTCTCGGAACACCAAAGCCAGCCGAAATCGTGCGCATAATACAATACAAGACAATACAATACAATCAAAGCAATACAACGCAAAGTTATGCAATTGAATGCAATGTATAGTACAATTCAATAGAGTATTTTATGTATAGATATTTTGATGTTATTACAGAGATCAATAATAAACAAATGAACAATACAATATAATACAATGCAATGCAATTTAATACAATAAAAATATATTACAATACAGTGCGATGCAATAAAATACGAAATGACAATACAATACAATTCAATACAACGCAATACAATAACCTGCAGTTCAATACAATACAATACTGTAAGCATCTGCTAGATCGATAATAATTTAATCATACATATAGCTATGATTACATTGTAAACTTATACTTTACCTGTCTGTAGGTTTTCTCCAGTGTTGCGGAAATGATCAATTTCTACAGCAACAATCCAATCGAATACGGAACAGAACGTTTGAAGGTCACCTTGGGAAAGACTGCAACGAAGTAACCTCAACTACTGTAGCTAACCCAACAGATTTGACTCAGCACCGGTGATTAGGCTATGGCAACTGCGATTTACATCAGGACTACTTTGCATTGCATAAATAAGAACTCCCATTAAGGAACTGGTCAGTTTACATAATTAAAGTAATCTGCCGAATATTGTTGTTGGTGTTATTAGTAATATTTTTTATTTATTTTTTACCTGCATACAGAGCCGTAGCAACAAAGAACGTGGCCCCCTCCGAACGTACGTCCGGGGCCCCTTAGGCCTACAATGCGGAAACTGGAATGCGGTCATATACAATATGACTTCATGCCGTTCACGGTTATTTTATGCCACTACTAGGGGCCGCGTTTCAGGAAGGGGCCCCCTCCGGTCGGAGGGTACGGAGGGCGGTCGCTACGCCTCTGCATACTAACATAAGTACATACGCGCTGCATAGGCCTACCTATTACCTAGCTAAACACAATAGGCCTACATAGTTACATACATGACTACTGCTATTTTTACCTTTCGCGTTATTTTTATCCATTTGTCATATGTGGATTTTACTTGATAATTCATTTTTTTCGATTTCTACTCTGTCCAAGTTTACATTTCTGAGTTTTTTATGAGTCCGCCATTGATTTGTGCGTTTTGGAATCTGTTCATGTGAAGCTGGTAGACTGATTCCCAACTGAACATTAAAGCTGAGGGCGAACATCTGTAAGGTCGCTTGCTAATTAATCAATTAATTACCATACTCTGGTATTGCCAGTCCCAAGCCTGAAAAAAGGAAGAGGGCGACGTTAATGGCCTCGCCAGCCATAAGATGTTGTTAAACTGTCGATCCAATCCAATCGTTTCCATGACCCATAAACTAGGAAGATCATATACATAGTCGACGCTAACGGCTCTGGCAGCCAAAGGATGCCATTAGTCCGTACACAGAGTACGTAAATATTAAAATTTGGGCTCTCCATAGACACCTTTTAGTCACATTTCCTGACGCTATATAGTTATCGTTTTCGTTTAATCGCTAGTTTACTTGACACCATTATTATAATTCAATCTGCTTTATGCCATACGAGTGGTGAGAACTGTTCAAGATAATTTATGTCCAGGTCAACGGCCTTTGTTGCCATAAGATGTCGTTAAACCCTGGATCAAATTCAATCGTTTCCACGACCCTTACACCAGCAAAGTCATAATTACAGTCGATGTTAACTGCTCTGGCAGCCAAAAGAAGTCAGTAGTCTATACACTGATTAGCAGTAAATCCTAAAATTGTGTTCACTAGAGACACCTTTTAATCATATTTTCAGACGCTATATAGCTACATTTTAATATCTAGGTCAAACCATATTAAAGAATGCAATATGTAATTACAGCTGTATTACGCCATGCGAACAGTGAGAACTGCTTAAAATAATTTATTGCAAGATCAATGACCTTTGTTGCCATAAGTCTCCATAACATTTCGATAAACTCGTGATCAAATCCAATCGTTTCAATGACCCATAAACTAGCAAAGTCGTAATTATAGTCGACGTAAAGTTCGTTTACTGCTTTGGCGGCCAAATTAGAGATCAGTAGTCTATACACTGATTAGTAAATCCTAAAATTCTGTTCTCTATAGACACCTTTTAATCACATCTTCAGACGCTATATAGCTATCGTTTTCGTTTAATATCTAGGTATTTCCATGCTTATGACTACAATATGTACTTAGAACTGTTTTACGCCAAGCGAACAGTGAGAACTAATAATAATAATAATAATAATATTTATTCTTTAATTAAGCGCCTGCAAACGCACTGCGCTGTACATGTACATGTTATGCGATAAACCTTAACTACTATCAGAACAGACAGCCTGCAATACGCGGCGCAATTTGCAGCCTACAAAGCATGTCCGCCTATGGGACTCGATCTCTGTACCTCTCGCACTCTACGCCAGATGCAGGGGCGTAGCAATGGGTTGTGCAGGTTGTGCAAAGCACAAGGGCCCCCGGCGGTCAGAACGGCCTCTGACAGCGAGTATCAATTTTAGCCTAGAAGTGAATCTACATGTGCAGCAAGTTAGCAACAACGTGTATAGTAATAAACACTCAAATGATCAACCATCTTCGAAGTTGCACAACTGTTACTCGTTGACTCTCATCTACATTCAGCGATGATGTCTGCACTGCCTACATGTTCCTGTTGACTTTGCCTGTGACTGTTGCGCCATGTGAACGATCATTTTCAAAATTGAAGCAATAATCAAAAACTATATATAGGCCTACGAAGTATAATGTCAGAAGAGCGACTGAGCGACTTGGCAATTTTGTCAATAGAAAAGAACATGCCAGAAAGTTTGACACTTCAAAAGCGGTAGATATTTTTGTGTAAGAGAAGGCGCGGAAACGATTTCGCTATTTTACCAACCAACCCATCTGTTTCACAATTTGACAGAATTTAAGTGTGGATAATTCATATTTTAGCAGTCAAGGCAGATGGAACAATATTTTAGATTAATTATGCTTTAATTATGCCTAGTTCAATTTTTTTATGCTAGCCTGGAGAAATAAAAAAAAACAATTTTATAAAAATAAATCGAAGAAAATAATTGAAGTGCAATTAGGCTATTTAATTATTATTTAATTGGGGTGCGATTTGTGATATTTGCATATTTTTCACGGTGCGAAATAAGCAAATATCGCAAAAGCGCCAAGCGTTTTTCGCACAGCGGGTTTTTCAAATCGAAGGGGTTCAAGGGGCCCATCATCGAAGCTCTGCACAAGGGCCCCCAAAAACCTTTCTACGCCACTGGCCAGATGTTACCCAATGCGCTAATGACTACAATATGTACTTAGAACTGTTTTACGCCAAGCGAACAGTGAGAACTAATAATAATAATAATAATGATATTTATTCTTTAATTAAGCGCCTGCAAACGCACTGCGCTGTACATGTACATGTTATGCGATAAACCTTAACTACTATCAGAACAGACAGCCTGCAATACGCGGCGCAATTTGCAGCCTACAAAGCATGTCCGCCTATGGGACTCGATCTCTGTACCTCTCGCACTTTACGCCAGATGTTACCCAATGCGCTATGGCCCCCCCCCCCAACTGCTCAAAATAATTTATTGTAAGATCAATGGCCTTTGCTGCCATAAGTCTCTATAAGATATCGATACACTCGTGATCAAATCCAATCGTTTCCATGACCCGTAAACTAGCAAGGTCACAACTATAGTCGACGTTAAGTTCGTTTACTGCTTTGGCAGCCAAAAGAGGTCTGTAGTCTATACACTGATTAGTAAATCCTAAAATTCTGTTCTCTAAATCACATTTTCTGACGCTATATAGCTATCGTTTTCGTTTAATCGCTGTGTGGACACGATCCACGTCTATAATTATAATGGGATCGATAATATACCATATGAATGGTGGGAACTGTTCAACGTAATTTCGGTCGACGTCAACACCTTTCTTGCCATAAGATATGTTGTTTAACTCTGGATCCATCCGATATTTTCGAATCGTCGTCAACGGCCTTTGATGTCATAAGATGACGTTAAAGCTTGGAATAACAATGAACAATTCCGTGCCAGCTTCTTTGCTCCGAGTACATGTAGTTTAATACTTTAAGGTAAACGTCATCGATTCCGTAAGATGTCGTTAAATAATTAACATTGTGTTGTTCGTTGTATTTATGTATGTATATTCGTTTATTTCAAATACAACAGGCAGAACGCTGTAGTTTACATAGAACAAGTTCAGTGTGACGACTAATTAGTGGTTTTAGTTTATTTTTTTTTATTTATTCGGGATATTTCTATAGCGCCTCTTGAAGTCTACTACTACTCAGAGGCGCTCCCGACTACAGCATTTGATACTGTGCTGGAATTTTCACGCCGAAGCGCCACGGGCAATTGCGAGTGAAGGACTTGCACAAGGTCCGTACGCAGCGGCTAGAGTGGGATTCGAACCTGCAACCCTCCGGTCACAAGGCGCCGAACTTACCACTGAGCCACCACGCCCCAGAAGTTTAGTATATGTTATTGAACAAAAGTCGAGGAATAAAGTTCAACGACTTCTTTTCAGGCATAGAGGTGTTGTGTATCAATTGTTTGAGTTTAGTATATGTTTTTAAACAACATTCGTGGAATAAAGTTCATCGAGTCCTAATCTGATTGAGAAAAATTGTGTGTCCTTTGTCGGAGGTTGTAACTTGTAGGTAATAACTTCGCTGGGAGGGCATTACTGCAGCCCAATTCAACGTCCAGAGCCAACCACATTACTGCCGTTTTTACTTCAATAGATTTCTCAAATAGAATTGGGCCTATAAAATTGCCGAACCGTAATATCTTTGACAATAATGTCCACATTCTCCAAAGCACGTTTAGGACCGATTGGCCATTTCCTTCAGAGATACAAGGCTGTCAAAATCTGTTTCACTTCGTTGGCTAGTTTCTTTTTAACGACCCTGTGTCATAATAAAGATGATGAGCTTCGTCCTCCTCTTCTATCCAGACTTTGGTCTGGTATTACCAGAGTACGGGTAGTGGCGGAGTTGGCAACACCGTCACACACACAGGGTGGGCCATTAAAAATGAGATCATCGCGTACGATCGTGTTTAATACGATATCAAACTGCGTTTTTAGTAAATAGTAAACACTTAAATTATTCTACGATGTATTTACTTACAATACGTAAGTTATTTCGTCAACTTCCGGTAGCCATCTTTATTGTGAAGCAAGATTTACAACTTAAGCGTACAAACGCGTGACGGTGAAGGTGATGAATGAAGGCTGCAAATTAAAACGTCTGCAACGAAGTCAGCAGCTTAGCTACTTGAAATGTTTCCTAACGACAGAAATGTACGAAGCATTTGGTTCAAAGAGGAAGAGACAATAACAGCTGCCACATCAGTTTATTCTCAAAATGATCGTGTATATTCTGATGCAAGATAGAAAAAGCAAATTCCAGCAACAAGACTCTTACGTGAGCGTGAACATTTCCATCGCAGCATCATGGTTTCGGTCGGTGTGTCTCGGGTGGGAAAAAATAATGTACATGCAATTTTTTCAACCGGGAGCCAAAGTAAACAGTAGATACTACTGTGATCACGTTCTAGAAAAAGGTTTACTTCCTGGTATTTCAAGCAAGATGTAATCTTTACAATTGGACGTTGCAGCAGAACGGAGCTCCTTCACACACAGCAAAAAACACTGTCACCTTCATGGAACAAGGCATCTGGCCCCAAAATAACCCAGACCTAAACCCGGTAGACTGTGCTATTTGGGGTGCTCTCCAACAAAAATCTACATTCTTGGTAAATTTACAACAATAGAAGAACTGAAATTGGCCATTGTTAGGAGTGGCGAAATATGTCCCAGCGATTTATAGACAGGAACATTAACAAGCGGTGCATGCAGACGTTTAGGCCTAGAGAAACATTTTCAGAACCGAGGCGGGCACACAGAATATAATTTCTGATTTCCTTTAAATTAACATTTAGCAACAAACCACTTGCATTTTGACAAGAAAAAATATAATAATTGAATAAATAATTCAGATTGAAGGCGATGAAGTCAATTTAATGGCCCACCCTGTAGGCCTACTGTCGTGAAATTCTACTCCGTCTCTTCTGGCCATCTGGCGATTAACTAAACCGACATTGGCTGCTATGAAGACTAATTTCTTCTCCATCAACTAACTTAGAGGAGTGTCCATAAAATAATGAATGTTTCAATCCCGAAATATGTGATTCATATTAATTATTATCCGTGCCAGGGATAAGACAGACAAATCCAGAGAAGTGATGAACGCTATTCAGAAGACTTTTGGCAACTGTTATTAGTGTGCAGACGCTCATTTATAGCACAGTAGGCCTATAAATAATTACACAGTACGTCGACTCCCATCGCTGCCTGTTGAGTAGTTTTTGGGGTGACGCCATTTTGAAACTGAGCTTTTGAATTATAGATTTAAGCTGAAATTAACGTTAAAAATAATATTGTTAATTATAATAAAGTCCTCGGTGTTGTAACGTTTAAAAAATATTCTATGTGATGGATTCCGGTGTATCGACGTGTAAAAGCTCATATTCAAAATGGCGGTCGGTCACACATTCTGACTGCTGCATCGGCCGGGAGTCGACATACTGTGTAATTATTTCTACTGTGTTTATAGGCCCTACGGTAACTTCCCTTTCGGTTTACTTACACAGAACAGACCTTTATACGAAATGAATATAAGTGGACTTGGCAGCAGCAAGATATCAATAGCGCCACAAATCTTTCAAGTTTAGTGTGTAATTAGACACCTTTAAAGTGTTTTTATCCGACCATAGAAAAGTCAGTTTTGCTAAATTATCTATCGTATTTTGATCTTTTTTTAGATCTTTGGTAAGATCGACGTCAACAGCTATGGAGGAAAGTTTAAAAATGAAATAAAATGCAAAAGCATCCTATAGTCCATTATCTACTAATGTAATATACTTTATGGAAACGCGGGGGAATGAATCTGTGTATTATTATAAAGTTTAGCATGCAACTTACACGTAAAAAATGAGTCTGCATTAAAAAGAGGTCGGAGAAATAAGAAATTAGAGACTGAATTTGTACAAAAATTTTAAGATTAATTTGTTAGAAAGTTAGTCGCCAGGTGGCTAAGGTGCACGCTCAAGGATTTTATGCGTTGAAAAACCTCAGTATTTTCTGTAAATTTTCAAGTTTATTGTGTTTTATATTTTGTGTTTATATCTCAGTGTTTCTGATTTTTATTATTTACTTCGCTTATGAACCGGACTTCCAAATCGTCGAGGATGGTACTTAAGTTTTACACACCTTTTTATCGTACGCTAACGATATGCGACCGTTATCACGCAAAATGGCCGAAGTACATTCAAAATGCCTCGTTTACAGCAAAGCAGGGCATATTTTAACTGTATAACTAGTGGGACAAATGTCCCAGTAGTCTTAGGATTTGTCCCAGTAGTTAGGCTGACTTGTCCCAGTCAATGTATCGTATCGTATCTAGTAATTTATAAGGCGCCTCTCGCAGCAGTGCTCGAAATGGAAAATTTTACGAAACGGAACGCTAGTCAAAGATATGGGTGCATTCACACAATAAAAACGTTAATTTCATAGTATTTTCCACTGGACGAAATGCAACGATAATACAGATGCATTTGACGAACCGGAACGGCGTTCCAGTGCGTTCCGGTCCATTTCAAGCACTGTCTCGCAGTATAAACTATTCAGAGGCGCCCTCAGTGCATGAGCCCCGTGGAAACCGAAACGTCTTGAGCAAGCGAGTAGATGCAGGGGGATTCCCATCATGAGTTTAGTTCGAAGTCGACATGGAAGACCATTCCAGGCAGAGGGACCTGTGACAGCAAAAGCTCGACGTTGGGCCAGAGTGGTCCTAGTACGAGGGACAAAGAGATCAAGATGGCCAGTAGAGCGTAAAGGAAGAACAGAAGTTGCAGAGAGAGGTTGCCGCCTAAGGTCAGAGAGGTATTTAGGGGGCAAGCCGTAGCTGGGACTTTGGGTTAGGAAAAGGGTTTATTATATTAAGGTAGCCATGATAAGATAATGATCAGTAATGTTGAGAACAGAGTGTGATAGTTTGGATGACGAATGTATGTTTAAAGGAGGCCTAGTATGACTAGTAGGACAAATGTTGCAAGAGTTTTAAGATTTGCCCCAGTAGTAAAATAAGAAGTAGTAAAACGCATTGTCATGAAATTCCCAAAAAAGGTCAAAAAGCGGTGGAGGTAATGAGGAAATCAAGGGTTCATTTTCTTGACATGGGTCGGGAAGTGGACGTTTTGGGTGAGATTGACTGAAGAGACGAAGAAATCGGAAGCAAGGGATTGTCTACATGAATGTTAAAATGGCCGCTTAGTAAGAACTCGTTGGGAGTAGTGGCAGCGAGAGAGAGGGACAGACAGACAGACGGAGAGAGACAGACAGACAGAGACAGAGAGGGACAGAGAAAAACAGAGAACAGAGACAGACAGACTCTCTGTCTGTCTGTCTCTGTTCTCTGTTTTTCTCTCTGTCCCTCTGGGAGCCGAATTCATTCCGCTTCAGCTTTAAATTACCATAAGATCGAAACCAATCAAAAATTTAAGTTCAAATCTACCTCCTCTCTTCACGTCAAATGTTGACTTTGACTTTGTCCCTCTGGGAGCCGAATTCATCAAGGAAGATAGAGGATTTGAAGGAGGAGGCGGACGAGGTGGAATGGCGGTAGATATTGAAAACTGCGGGTACGTCGGGGGCAAGTCGAGGAGTTGTGGAGGGGCATTCAAAAGAGGAAAAGGTATGAGAGAGGAATTTAGGACGACAGCCGGTTCACACGGACCAAGAAGGCGGTACTGCACCAGAGATTTTTGCAGACTTTGAGGAGGAGCTGATGCGAGAAAAGCTTTGCAAGGAGTAGCCAGGAGGAGTGCAATCAGAGATACGGGGGTTAGAGGACGAAATGGAGATCCAGGTTTCTCGAATGGCAATCATTAGCTTATATAGACGGTAGACCAATTATTATTAATAGCTAATGCAGAAAGCACCATAATGACTCATTATTAATGAGGATTTCGACTTCAAACCTCAAGGTCATAATAAAATAAAATCATTTCATCACTTCATCATTTATGGCGACTAGTGGGACTAAAGTGGGTTAAATTCATCAGGATAGAGTGTGGATGAAGAAGGTGTTCTCGTTCCAGTCTGGTCTACAATTGGTCCTGTGCCACAGTTGTGTCTAGAGTTTGTCTACTGTAAATCATGCAAAGTTGATGTGTAGCACCAAGCACTGCTGCTGTCGAAGAGCGAACTTGCCATGCACACTTATGTGCAATTGCATTGACTGCAGCAATGCTTGAAATAGCTCTAGTCAAGTCATGAAACACTAATAACATATAAAATGGTTAAACTGCAATCACGAACTACTAAAAATGTCATGTAAATAATTATGGTTAAACTGCAATAACATCAATGTTGCATATAGAATGTTACTTCCTTTGTATGCTTTGACCAAGAAAACACTACTCCAGACTGACCGCCATTTTGTTTTATAGCCATTTGAAGATATTTGTCCGCCATTTTGTCCGCCATTTTGTTTTCTGGCAGTGCTACATATTTGTCTTTAGTTCCATCGCATTCCTTGACCCCGAAAATGTTAATTTAGACTCTAAAATCATGTTTCCATGACATACATGACTTTACTAATAGCTAATTGAAGATATTAGCCGCCATTTTGGCCGCCATCTTGTTTTTCCATGCAACCGTTAAAAATCCAGCTTGCCAACCGCGATTTTCGTTTTCAGCAGGGTCAAATTAGTCTAGAAAAACCTGTTAGAAAGTTGTTACATGATTTGCTTCTAGCAGTCATTTCTAAAGCCTTTTTTAAATTCCAAGGCTAACTATTTTGGCTGGCGACCACCTTGAAAGTGCTTTAACTTTTACATCCAACCTATATTGTGTGCAGACTCAATAGATTCGTGTTTGGGTATGCCAGTACTACATAAAAAACCTTGTCTGCGTTCCCCCACTTCCAGACAGATACCCTCTGTGGGTCAGACACTGGTCTACTATCTCTAAAGACGTCAATGGCCTTGGTAGCCGTAAGACGTCGTTAAACTAATATTTATCAATCGCTTTTAACTTTTGACGATAAGCCTATACGAAGTTATATATTGTAATGATACTGTTGATTGGATTGTGTAAGAAAGAAATGATAATCATGTCTACATGTAAGTTGTACAGAAGCGCGGTCACGTTGTGACAACACGTGGGCGAATTTAGGTTAGAGGGATAGAAACAATTAGGGCGCGTGCCATCGACTGGACAAAAACTGTAAATAATGGCCTACGTTGATGTACAGTCAGCTGGGCCTAATTTAGTACGAATAGGTCTATGTCACGTTCTTCTCATTTTCCACCAATCGATGATCATATAGTTGAAACTAGAAGTTGTATGAACGATGATTATTGTATTAGTTACCACGTTTACCAGTACAGCAAATACGGGATATCGGTCCATATTGCTGTACTATTCTCGGATCGGCGAAAATGCTGCCCGGACGCTGTGGTGCCAGTCTTATGCTGGGATAAAGGAGGAGGGCGAGGATAATTATGTATGTTATGTCACAGCGTCGTTAAGCAGTCACTAATCAACCAATCATCGGATCAACTCCGCCACCGCCGATACTCTGGTAGTGCCAGACCCAAGCCTGGATAAAGGAGGAGGGCAATGTCAATTACCATAGCATCCATAAGACGTCATTAAACACTAGAAACCAATAATTGGTCGCTGCATCAGTAGGCCTATCGGCCATGGTAATCTACGCTATCGCCAGTCCCAAGCCTGGGCAAAGGAGGAGGGTGACAAATAATCAATCAATGAAGATAACTCCTTATAAACTGACACATTTAAAAGAAGATAACTGTGAATAAGATTTCAATGTAAGGTCGACGTCAACGGCCCTGACAGACATAAGAGGTCGTTAAACACAGGAACTTATACGAAGATAACTCTGCCACTGCCCGTGCATTGGTAGTGCCAGTCCCAAGCCTGGAGAAAGGATGAGGAGGGCGACGTTAGTCAGCTTCGTTATGACAAGACGTCGTTAAACAGTAATTAACCCATCGATCAGGTAAATTATGAGACAACCGTATTCGAGTGGTGCCAGTCCACAACCTCGGTTTAAATGTAAAATCATAAAATGTTAATATAGACGTTTTTGTGTAGCAACCCTATAGCATTGACTCTGCTTATTTTTAACACTTTAACGACGAACGTGTATTAAAAGCGACCGGGAAACCAATGCAGTTCGTCTTTAAAGTGTTAAAGTAATTGAACAGGTGAGATCTCTCACCATCGCTGCCCTTTTGAATGTGCGCAACGCCATTTATTGTCCCCGTGTACGGATTGACCTCGATGGCTCGAGATTCAGTTTCTGTAATAAGCCACCATCGGGCGTCTAACTGCGATCCACAGGCAGTGTCGCACAAAGTTGCATGGGACGTACGCCATTACCATTGTAGCTAGCCGAGCCAGTTATATAGGAGGAGGCCGACGGTATTAATTTTCGCTATGACAGAGAGTCGTCAAACAAACTACCTACCGTCAACCTCGTTTAATTCAACCACGTTTTCTCGTTTGTGGGTTAGAAATGGTCAGCGTTAAACCACAACCCACGATACGGCTTGGAATGGCTTTCAGAAGGCAGTTGATGACTTCCAAGTTTACTCCTCGGTTTTACAATGCGAGATATGTCGATATCAATTGACTGGTGTGGGATTTGAAGCCCAGTCATTGGGTTTAAATCAGTGGCCATTGTGACCTCGTGCCATAGTACAAATATATTGAATATTGGGGCCTACCAACTCCCAAGGCGATCACTACATTACGATCGACAATGATGTCGCAACAATCGATTTATTCAATCAAATAATATATTAAAATTTAACAATGTTTAAAACTAATAACACTAACGTTTAAGGCTTGTCATCATTATTAAAAATGTTATTTTTATTATTTTTTTTATCATGTGCAGCATTTGCCTAAAATAAATTAATTCGTCCGATGCTACATTTTATGGGCCATATTGGGTTTGGGGCCCTTTGCATAATTGAAATAGCAAGGCCCATAACATGGGCCCAGTCCGACTCTCGTTAAAATTCTGACACGTCGAGTCATCTGTTCCTACACCAGTTGAAGATTTGGTTACACTCTGGAATAATAACACTGGACGCACGAATTGTTTTCATACCAACGTCACCGGCCTTTGTTGCCATAAATCCTCTTTAAACTCATTGAATCCATCCATATCAATTAACATTTACTATAATGTCAACGTAGGTTGTTCCGGAAGGCACAAGATATCGTTAAACATAAACACCGATTTTAAACTCGTACGCTGCGCTTACACACCTTTTAAATCGTTGTTTCTGACGCTATAATAATCCTACAATAATCCTCATCGCTGGATAGACTTGCATTATTTTTAGGATTACGGATCTTTCCGTTTAGACCGACGTCAAGGACTTCGGAAGCATATCAATTTTGTGTGAAATCTATGTTGAACGACACTGTGTCATAACAAAGGTGATTAGCGTCGCCCTATTTCTTTATCCAGGGTTTGGACTGGCACTACCAGAGTTCGGGCGTTGACGGAGTTGTACATTTGCAATAATTTCAGTTAGTTAGTTGCTGTTTAACGACGCTGTGTCACAACAAAAATGATTATCGTTGCCCTCCTTTTTTATTCATTCTTCGGACTGGCACTACCAGATTTCGGACAGTGGCGAAATTGTGCATTTAGCAATGCAGGGTAACGACGAAGCATAATATTTATTTGGACTCGGACCTATATAAACGGGTGTCTAATTCCTCAAATAGATCCCACAGCATAGCTGTTCATCGATATCAGTTTTCGCTAACCCTCTATCCCTCCCCTATTCTAGACACGATAAACCACTTAGGAAAGCCCTGGTTCGATTCCTCCTACACGTCTCGACCATTCGCTTAGGCGCCAGAAGAACGGAACTGATATAGCGCAAGTATATCGGATTACGTCGATTAGAGGACTTGGTGACTTGGAATGAGAAAGCGGCATATTGATGGACAGAATATGATCTATGTCTGTCTGTTTGTATCTGTGTGTGTTTGTCTGTTTGTGTTTGTGCATGCTTGTGTGTGCTTGCATTTGTGTGTTTGTCTGTGTTTGTCTGTTTGTAGTTGTGTATTTCTTTGTGTGTGTCTTTCTGTTTGTATTTGTGTATGTTTCGCTGTTTACATTTGTGTGTACGTGCTATTGTATGTGTTTGCATTTGTGTGTTTGTCTGTTTGTATTTGTGTGTCTGTCTGTTTGTATGTATGTGTATGTGTGCTAGTATTCGTGTGTATGTGTTTGCCTGTTTGTACTTGTGTGTTTGTGTTTGTGTGTTTGTATTCGTGTGTTTGTATCATTTTTTGTATTTGTGTGTGTGTGTGTTGTTTTGTGTCAATTATAATTGCAATCAGTGATGGAAAGAATCGATCTGTGTGTTTTTGTGGTTTACATTTTATGGTTAAGTGACCTTTGTCCTTTATGACACTGGCGATATAGAAGTCATTGCAGTACAGCAGACTTAATAAATGAATGTATGTGTTTGAATGAGTTTATCAAATCAAATCAAATCAAATCATTTTATTGCTTCCACTAAAACAAAACATGTTATATAACAAACTATAAGGAGTAGTTGGATTATAGTTCTGTCTCAGAGAGCAAAAGGTGGTCTTATTTCTCTTTGCATCTCTTTGCCTTCATTCTCCTCTCTCTTCTTACTTTGTTCTTGCTCTTCGTCTTCTTCCGTCTCCTCCTTCACGTCCTCCTGATCCTCCTCTTCATCTTCCTGTACTTCCTCCTTTTCTTATTCCTCTTCATCTCCCTTCTTATCTTCCTCCTCTTCCTCTTTCTCCGCCTCTTCTTCCTCATCTCCTCATCTTACTTTGCCCCTTCCTCCTCCTCATCTTCCTTCTCTTCCTCCTCTTCCTCCTTCTTCTCCTTTCCCTCCTCTTCCTCTTCCACTTTATCTTCGTCCTCTTCTTTCTCCTCCTCTTCTTCCTCTTCCTCTTCCACTTTATCTTCCTCCTCTTCCTCCTCCTCCTCCTCCTCCTCCTCCTCCTCTTCCTCCTCCTCCTCTTACTCTTCCTCCCCATATTTCTCCTCTTAATCTTCCTCCTTCACTTCGTCTTCCTCCTCGTCTTCCTCCTCTTGTTCTTCCTCCTTTTCCTCGTCTTCCTCCACCTCGTTCTCGCTTCTGTTCATTAAGGAGCTCAATACAACTGACAAACAACGTTTAATTAAATTTCCAGGGAGTCTTAGTCGAAGGGGTAGACGCGGAGGGAGACAGAACGGAGGATGGACCAACAACGACGATCGAAAACTCACATCCAACACAGTCAACGAAATCACTCCGCACTTGGATTTCAAAGTCCGACCCCAAAGGTACAATCGCATCGCGTGGGATAAGATTCGGGTTTCGGAATACGGTTATGATGTCACTAAGTATTGTAGTTGAAGTTTCGGGCATTAGCTTATCGCGTAACGGACATTTTGAAATTATGTTAGAAATGTTATCCTAAATTTATATAGCGCGTCTTCAGACAGATGTATGTGTGCACGCATGTTCGTATGTAGGCCTATGTATGCTACAATATATCTATATATGGATGTAGCTATGTTGGCATGTATGCATACATATGTGCGTATATATATACTGTATGTATGTATGAAGACTCTTAATACAGTGCCTAGGCTATACATGTAGTGGCACCTGATATTGCTGTTGCACGTGTGATTGTTTAATTTATCTAAACAAGTGCGTGTTATGAACAGAAGTGTCTGATTTGGTTTTTTACTGAGCGCCTGTGATAAATGGAATGAGTGATCTTCTAGATATTAACCTGATTACGGCTTGGTTTTGGCGTGCCATCGGTTGAAGCCTTGTGCATTAGAAACAGGCGCAATAGAAGTTACTAATTACAATAGCAATTGCTTTGGGTCCGCAACTGAAGGAGCCCAGGTCCGACAATGAAGAAGAGGTAGACCTCCTCAGAGGGCAGATCAGGAGCCTGATAGAATATGCCAACAGGTTCCCAAAGGATCCATTAATTGGGTAACCTGCGGATGGGCAAACAATATGAGGTTATATATTGCTGGTCTAATCTAATCCTTATCTAATCAAATCAAATAGCGCCGATAAATAGGTTCCTGTGAATAAGTTTGTTTCCATGGCTTCGCTCTCTTCTGGGGGCGCTGGAAAAATCTGAGGTTATGATTACGTTATTTCCACATTCATTCTTACATTCTTACACTCAAAGCTGAAGTCTCACCTTTTCAATAACTCCTATCCTGATTCATCCGATTCTCCGCCTTCCATTTCTTCTCGCCCTAGACGACACCCGCCTTAACAGCTGCTCTGTCTCCTCTCTTGATCTGCCTAAATTGTCCCCATGGTAACCGGACTCGGACCTCCTTTGGACTACTCTTTGGGAACACCCTCTGATTTAACGCAGCGCTCGTGACTAGGTTGGTGCCCTGCGTTTTGCCTTCGAGTGGCGCTTTAGAAGTTTGGAGATTATGATTACTATTACGTTTGGGAAGGATACGGCTCAAGCTTGCAGTAATCGTTAACCCTATTTCTGCAGTGCCCCAGTACTCTGTCATGTAACCAGCTTTACCACAGGCGTAAGTAATTAAAGGTTTGTAATTATACTCATTAAAATATAATTATATATTTAAATCTGTGATTCATATTTATCACAGTCGCTGAATTTGAATCTTTCTCCACGCGATGCGCTTTCCTGCTTGCAAAAAAACCTCTGGAAGAACGCACCGAATTGTCGTAGAGCGCTTTGTACCGAATGTTCGCCATGCAGGAATTATGTAGCACCAGCAATTACGACGTCGTCGTCAACAACATCGGGCGCAATAAAAATTAATTGATCGTTACTCGTGGAATAACGACGGATTATTCAATCCGTTGTCGGAGACAAGACGGGGCAACGTGAAATGGCAACAGGGTGCTTGTTGAATATGCCTGGCGCCATCGAATAACGTGTGAGTAGCAGAGATGTGGATTTCTCGATATTGTAGATCATAATGCATCTGGACTGGAACCGTAAAGTGCCATTACCTGGTACAAACAGATTAATTACCGAAATAATTAAGAATATTATGATCTATCGGCAACATCTGAGGGAAGGTTCGATAAGGTAAACTCTGCTGAGGTAACGCGATGTTACGTCAGCAAAGGTAAGGTTATGTATGTGTGTATGTACGTGTGCATGTATGTATGTATGTATGTATGTATGTATGTATGTATGTATGTATGTATGTATGTATGTATGTATGTATGTCTAGATGTGTGTGTGTTTATGCATGTATATGTGTATGTATGTATGTATGTATTTATGCATGTATTTTAATGTATATATATGTATGTATGTATGTATGTATTTATGTATGTAAGCATGCATGTATGTATGTATACATGTATGTATGTATGTATGTATGCATGTATGTATGTATGTATACATGCTTGTGTGTATGTATGTATGTATGTATTTATCCATGTATTTTAATGTATATATGTACATATGTATGTATGCATATATGTTTGTACTCCCACAATACTTTCACTCCCACAATACAAGAAATTTAACCTCACTTAGAAATGAATTTGCTCGCACTAATTCTCGAAAATTCTCGATCAAATGTATGGGTCCACTCGTGGGGAATGGACTACCTCATCATCTTTGTCTCATTCCAAACTTACAATTATTCAAGCAGCACTTGCACTCTTGGCTACTCGATCCAACGAACAAGAAATAGGTAGGGTTTAACGTCTTAATATTTGTTTAGTTAAGTTCTTAGTTAAGGTAAAAAAACTGTTTTCTTAACATTTCTTGAGACATCATTGATGATATGTAAATACTACATTTGTTACGGTTACTTTAATCTTGTCATGTACGTAGGTGGCCCCAATTAGCGGGACTCCGGTCCCTTTAGGGCAGTGGTTTTCAACCGGGGTTCCGCGGAACCCAGGGGTTCCGCGAGCGTCGGCTAGGGGTTCCGCGGCAGCAGTCTTAAATTAAAAAACAACTGATTTCAAAAAAGGATGAACAAATAACAGAATTCTTCACAGCTTTCAGGCGTTCATGCTAGGCACAATTCTATTAAAATAATTAACATTATTACGGGAATGTATTGTTGCATTTTATATTTGCATTGTTGTTTTACGTAGGTAAACGGCGGGGGTAGGCTACCCAGACGCTCTGATATAGGTAAACCTCTTGGCTTCAAATTGGTTTAATAACCCCCGATCTGATTCCGTTTGGGATAGAGGAAGAATGTGCCGACAACAGCCCTGAATCTCCGTGCCAGACCTCCGGGGCTGAGGGCTGGCACATAGGCCTACCATTACCGTTGGTGGGACCGTGAGAGAGTGTCACCCAAGAGGAGAGAGGCAGGTATCCTGGAATGGACCGGAAACTGCTATGCGGCCGCCTGTAAGTGAATAGTTGTTGGTCCGTTGTTGCCGTTCGGTTGCATTCAGGGCGAAATTTGGAATCCCCGCCCCCAGGGGAGGAAGAAGCGGGCTCACTATATCTACTTGGAACTAGCGAGGGAAGCTGTATCAGATACTCCGTGGACGAGTGTCCCACTACCAGTCAGCGCGGGAGGTAGGTCTGGAGAGGGTAGTGATCAGAGACACTTGTCCTCTACCACCACTCCTGTTACATGGAGTACCCGGAGTGACCACCTGCGTCGTGCCTTGAATGTCAAAGTGAAGAAGTAAAAAACCAAGGTTAAAAAAACAGCGGTAGTGACTAGTAGGCTTATTCTCTTAAGGATAATTCAAATTAAACAAATTTTGGAAGTTAATTACTAACAGTCCAGCGTTTCTATACTATTTCAAATATTCTATCCACCTGTCAGAATTAGTTGCCAGCAAAATACAGTAAAATACATTTTGTTTGCCGACATTGTTTCTGTGCACTACTCTAGAGTGCTAGAGTGCTACACTAAAGTATGTATTTAAAACAGCCTGCACCAGAGATTAAAAAAACTTTATTATAAGTTTGATATTCTAAAATCTAAACATTATTCCAACATTACAAGTTACAATTACTTGAATTTCTTGAAAAATTGGATGGCTGAAATGCCCTGGGTTCCGTGAGCAAATGAGTGCTTTGTGTAGGGTTCCGTCACTCCAAAAAGGTTGAAAACCACTGCTTTAGGGTCTCCTTTTGCGCCCACTGATATACGTCTTAATATTTTTAATATTTTTGCGCTCACTGATAAATTGTCTGATTTGTCGTAATGATGTTGTTGCGATTACTATGCAACGATGTTACAATGTTTGCTTTGTAATGCCTAACGTGGATCAATAAAATTTGTGGTTATGGTTATGGTTATGTATGTTGGTATGTATGATAGCTGCAGTTAACGTTCTTCTATTACACTGTCTAACGGTTTAAATCTGGCAATCGTCCTATAGAATAGAATAAATTATTTTGGTGACGCAGCTACGTTACCGGTTATGAGAATACGATAAATCTCTTCGAGAGAATAGGTGCCTTGGAGAGAATAAGTCTCTTGGAGAAAATAAGTTTCTTGGAGAGAATAAGTCTCCTGGAGAGAATAAGTCTCTTGGGGGGAATAAGTCTGTTGGAAAGAATAGGTGCCTTGGAGGGAATAAGTCTTTTGGAGAGAATAAGTTTCTTGGAGGGAATAGGTCTCCGGGAGAGAATAAGTCTCCTGGAGAGAATAAGTCTCTTGGAGACTTGTCTACCAGCGAAAATCGTTTACAGATACGACATGTTGTAGCAGCTAACTCAGTACAATGCACACTCAGCCTATACTACTATGCTACTATGCTACTATCAGCAAGTCGAAAGGAGCCGGCGCAGAGAGGCTATATTATGCACTTTGTATTTTGTTCTAGGTATCACATGTGTGAAGTAAACTGTTGGATCCATGATCGCGACTGCGTTATATCCGAATTCTTTAGGGTCCGGTGTATGTGTATGTATGTATGTATGTATGTATGTATGTATGTATGTATGTATGACTATGTATGTATGTATGTATGTATGTATGTATGTATGTATGTATGTATGTATGTATGTATGTATGTATGTATGTATGTATGTATGTATGTATGTATGTATGTATGTATGTAAGTGTATGCATGTTTGTGTGTATGTATTTGGACTTTGTATAGCGCATTTTTTAGTACTATCCAATTTCAAATCGCCGAAAAACAACAATTTTTGAGGCATTACAAAGAAATAGAAAGTGAGGTTAAGTCTTTAAGTTATGTGAAGTAGGATAGAGCATTGTAATGTATTGCATTGTAGGGAAGGTACGACGAAATGTAGGAAGTTAAGTTACGCAAGCACCAATGATCAGCTAAGATCCGACCAAATCCGTGTTGATCCTTAGATCAGATCCAATCTAGATCGAATTAAACCGCGGATTACGAAGATTCCTCGGATCAACCTCTACACTCATAACTCTTGTTTGCGTCCAACAATAATTCCCACCCGAAATCCTCACTGGAATTATCAAATGCGCTAAATAATCAACACCTCCAAGCTACAAGCGCCAGTTAAGCGAGAGACTGTGTCGACATCTGTCGAGCAAATCGTCGTCGTTTTATTGGATGACGATCCCGAGAAGTCGTTCGTTGTGCACCTACGCCGACCGATGCGCGCGCGGATGGATATAGCGCTCCTTTAAAAGTGCCGCGTCTTACCTTGCTCGCCAGACCCACTCCGGACCACTAAAGAATTGGTCCGTTTGGTACGCGACTTTTTGTACGGCTTTTATGGTACTATTGCTAGACAGAGCTTCGCTTTGATTCAGTTCTGCGACGGTTGTTATTTATACCAAGATCGACATGACGGTATGGAATATTTATACGCTTTTGTTTCTGAAAAATACGGGTGTTTAACAGCGGCAAATTCAGAATTACAAAGGCGTATCCACGAGGGTTGTGGTCGTATTTTCTGAATACCGCCAGTATTCCAGTATTTTTTAAATGTTATTTTAATCGTTTATCTGAATTTCAATTAACTATTTAAGGGCTTCTCTGAATTTGGATGAACTTTTGGCAGTTCCCAATGTTTGTCACGAGCTTTCAAATCATTCATACCTTAAGGCCTTCTGCACCCTCGGAATCTTCATCCCATGATCGCTCCACTCTCCGCTCGGCAGCCAGAGGCCCCTTGGATGTTCCCCGCTGGCGCGGCTATTGCTCAGTGCTCAGTCTAGAAGTTTTGCCTAACTTTTCGCCGACTTGGCCCCTCTAGTTGGAACCATTTTTCGCAAGATTTGCTGCTTCAGCTCCTCAGCGTTTCTCTTCCTCTGTTCTGGAAACGCCTTAAGATCATTTTGTTTGTTAGTGACTTGGGTCGGGAACCCCTCTGAATTGTTGAGTGACGCTTTTATAAATGTTCGATTACGATTACGATTTACAGTTATAAGTAAGCAACCCTAACCATAGCCAGTTATAGGGTAAAATCACCGGCAACCCAATTTCAGAAAGCAGAACTTTGTTGGATCGAATGTGCCTTTGTAATCAATTGCGAGTAGGCCTAATAAAATGTTGTATGGTAATTGGTTTAGAACCATGATTAGGCCTAATGTTTGATGGTTTGAGCTGTATATTGGGATATAGGCTTATCTGGTGTAGGGAATAACAGGGAAATCTTTCGCCTAAGCAAAGAAAATTTATACATGATGAATATTCATGTATTGCGTTCATTTTCATGTACATGTATTCATAGTCGTGCGAAGTCATACGATTTTTCATAAGATCATTTTCATATACTTTTTCATAACTTTATAATCATAAGCTTTCTCATAACTCATTTTTGTTTGGGTCTTTCCTATAGGCAAATTCATATATTTATATTCACGATATAATTTGCTAATATATTCATATTCATCCTATATTAATACTTTATATTAAATTGATGGGCCCTATATTATATACTAATCGTATTGTATTCTATTATATTCGGACATTTATAAAGCGCTTCTAACGGGAGAGCCATTCAGAAGCGTTCCCAGTGCCAGAGACCCCGAAAGAAAAGACAAGTTTTAAGAAAGGCAAAGAAGGAAGAGACGTTACCAGAGAGAACAGAGGAACAAACAGACAGAGGAAACTAATTCCAACGGGTAGGGCCAATGGAGGCAAACGACCTAGAGTGAGCCAGTGAAGTCCTGACACGGGGAACGAAGACGTCCAGATGGCTAGAGGAACGAAAAGAACGATGAGAAGCAGCAGAGTGAGGGCGAAGAATTGAATCAGATAAATATTTCGGAGCAAGACCAAGTTGAGCCTTAACGACAAGAATGATGATTTGAATTGGATGCAAGCAGAAAGCGGAAGCCAATGAAGTCTTTCAGCCATAAAGGTTGAGAATCGAGGAAGACGGGCAATCAGTCTAGCAGCGGCATTGAGTACAGACTGAGGAAGAGCAAGACGGAACCTGGGAAGACCGAAGAGGAGAGAACCGCAGTAGTCAAGTCGAGAGCAGACAAATGCTTGAGCAACTGAAGTGAAAATCGAAGACTGGTAGCCCTAAGGCGCCTTAGGTGGAAGTAGGAAGAGCAGGTGAGTTTGGAAATATGCTAATATAATTATTCATGCTTTAATAATATACATACATATTCATACATTACTGCATTCAGTTTCCCAATACTCATACACAGTGTGCTCGTAATCGCTTGGTAACATCGTATTCCTATATATTGGCTTACTATCCATACCGATGCACATTTCCATTAATGGGCTGTCACTGGTGTTCCTACACTTTTCGTGCTCAAAGACATGAGTTCGTAAGAGAATCCATTGAATTGGAAACAATGTCAGCTTGCCTCTGAAGATTTCTATAGCATCTTTAGAGTCTAGCGACATATCTTGTCACTGGGCAGGGATGTTAAAACAGTGAGACACGGTTCCTGTAAAACGACGCTGTGTCATATCAAGATGATTAGCCCATCCCCTCCTCCCTTATCCAGGCTTCGGACTGGCACAACCTGAAAACGGCTGTGGCGTATTTGAAACCGTCGATTAGTTTCCAACAACTTAACGATATCTCATGGCATCCAATGCCGTTTACATCGATAGGGAAATACTTTTCGGCAGTTCTCACTGCTCCTTTTGACACAGCATCCAGGTTATCGGGACATAATCAGCGATTAAGCGAAAATCACAAATTTAAGTACCTGAAGAAAACGATTTAAAGGTGTTGAAGAATAGCTTTTTATCATTGTTAGGATCGGGTATTTAGCGAAAACTTGTGAGTTTTCCCATTGAGGCCTTTGACGAATTACTATGTATTAGTGATATTGACAGTTTAGCTACATCATATGACGTCAACACTGCTTTTATATTGTACGTTCCCTAATGAATAATTAATGCTGGTATAGTATACCTCATAACAAAACGATTAGCGCCGCCCTGCTTCTTTACCCAATGGCGTATTTACCATAGGAACAAATAAGGCCATGGCCTAGGGGTGGCGTATTAGCCTAGTCCAGAGGGAGGCAAAAGTTGAAAATTAAAAAAAGCGATAAAATTATTTTAAACTGCGAACGAAACGACCACAAATAAAATAATGAAAATGATAATAGCTAAAGTTGAAACTTCGGAAAAAATAATAGGGCCGGCAGAAAAAGCTGTCCTGAAGGTGGTGGGAGATGGTTAAATACGCCCAAACTTTATCAAGACCGGACTGGCACCACCATAAAACGACAGTAGCGGGCTTTTAGCTCTCGAATAGATGTATTTCAGCAGTTTAACGACACCATATGGCACCAAAGGCCGTTGACGCCGATTAGAACAATATTTGAGTATAGTTCTAATTATTTCAATTGATTAGGTGGAACAGTTTAACGACATCTTATGGCATGAAAGGCCGTTGACGTCAATAGGAATTTTTACAGTTTTCACCGTTGGAACACCGACATCAGCATTAAATAAAATTAGAAATAATGGAATATGCAGAATATAGAAGAGGCAATTTCACGGTGTCTAAGTTAAGCCTGTAATAGGCAGATTACTAATAAAGAGTTTGCCAAGAAAGATATTTTCGGAATAAACGGTGTAGTTAGAAATGATAGAATAATATAGACTACACAAGAAGAAATTTAAAGGTGTCTAAGTTAAGCCGGTAATAGGAAGCTTACCAGTTGCGAGTTTATAAAGAAAGAGATTTTTAGAGTTAAAAGATGGTTGGAAATATCAGCAGACAATTTGTTTACGGGTTCTGCATGGTTAGATACATAAGATACTACTTTTAAGAGTGATGTGGAATTGTGAAATTCAATAACATAGGCCCCTATTGTTTTAACTTTTCGATCGATCATTGTTTTTGATGCTCCTTTGTTTTAGACAGCGTTGTTGCATGTACTATTTTAAATCTATTTATTTACGTTAGAGAAAATATCCGGTTTCACTGGTCACGTGGTGACAGTATTGGAATACAGGAATTGGAAGAACTGTTGTTGAAATTAGTCCGGCGGGACTCCTTAGATGTCCTTACTTTCTCATTATGACGTATGGCCTATTGTTTCACAAAACTTCAACTAACTTCTTCCAAAGTTTCTGTTTTTCTATCTCTTTATGCGTGTAGTCTCTCTTTAGTCTCCTTCTTTTCGTTTTAATACCATCCCATATATAACATTGGGGTACTTTCAGCATAGCTTTTCAGGTTCACAACCTTTGCAACTACACGTGACTCGGAGAGAATTGTGAAAGAAATGTTCCCTTTTACTTTCGGGCCTCAAGAATCTTTTGAAAGGTTTCACTTTTGAGCAAATCTTTCAACCAGATTCGAAATTAATTATGCGTTTTCTTTAAATATAGTTTACGGATATGTAACAGACATTCAGAACCCGCGTAGATAAATTATCTTCTGGCAATTTTCAACACCTGTTTTAAATATGTACACATTTCTATAACTTTGCCTAACTGCGAAGGCGTTGTAGTTAAACTGCTGAATTGCAGAAACTCCTCTAATGGCAAAAAGAAGTCCGCATCAACGGGCCTTGCAGTGACAAGATCTCGTTAACACTGGTTAAGAAAACATGGGACAGACTGTTATTACGGATATCTCTCAGGTAGTGCCAGGCAACGGTATATATATATAAGGCCTGCTTACGCAGACGGAATCCATACAGTTAAAATTTTCGTGAGGCATTTTCGACACCTCTTTTAAGATTATGAACATCTTTATAAATACTTCGCGGAACAATAATTTTTCAGTGGTAAATTAGTATACTTTTCGAAGAATTTACATGACTGTCAGTGGGATTTCTCATCGTGTAACTGAATATAACACTAGATTCTGCTCTCCACTTGTTACAAATTGTACATCAGTTAAAATTCCAACAGTTTATACAGTAGGAATGGCAAATGGGACGAGATCACTTGTCTATATATGGGATTTTTTATTTTGCAAATAAATACTATAGTGCTGCTGCTGCTGCTGCTGCTGCTGCTGCTGCTGCTGCTGCTGCTGCTGCTGCTACTACTACTACTACTACTACTACTACTACTACTGCTACTACTACTACTACTACTAGAGGATGCTGCACGTTGTTTTTCGACGAATACCCATAGAAATTATTGTATAGTACCATAAAGCAATTTAAATGATCTGAAAAGTTTAGCCCCCACACCCTGCGTAAGGGAGACCATCTATTTCACAAGTGCTGGGTCAAAACCAGTCCGCAAAGGCTATAGGGGCTTTCTGGGTCTGTTCCAGGGACATAGTCTAAATACAGGGAGGTCGAGCCTAGATCTGCTCCGGTGGTAGGTGGATTGAGAGGAAGGATGGGAAGGAACAGAAAGGACAAGGACAAAATAATCAAGGGCACCTTGGATCTTCTGTGGGCCGTGGTTCCCTGTTATAATTGTTATTCCAGATTTATATAGCGCCTCATCAGACAAAGTGATCAGAGATGCTTGTTGCAATGTAGGGAGCGACTTTGGAGTATTTCTCTTGAGGCTCTGAGCAAATTTGCTATTACAATTACGTTTACCATGTCCTTCCCTATTCCCTAAATAGGATATAGATAGACGTTATCCGTTTGGATCCGCTAGTGAACTAGTTGCCTAACTGTAAACGCAATACAAAAATTATACAGCGCCAGGTAAAGGTATACTTTGACCTGGTTTGATCTTTGACTGGGTCAACCGGATGCCATGCGGATCAATTTCCCTTCCGGTGCCTCTCTTTCGGTTCAACTTCCGCGCCGATCCCAGAATTCCTAGTTGCACTGCACGCCATCTAGCGGTCCGTTCCATATCGGATGAAACGCCTTCCGACATCTAGCGAGGACGACACGAACTACTTGATACAGCAAGATATCATCTGTCGTATGAATTTCCTGATCTGATTATTCCGGCCGAAATGAACTCTGGGACGGCCGTCTCTGACTTCCGGTTATGTTAGCCTGGCACGGAACGGTTATAAGAGAGGAGGGTTGTTGGCTAATTGCTATATACGATCACGTGACCGATATGGATCCTATACGATCTAATCTGGTGCGACGTGACAAGATTTGATCTGTGGTGGCGTGATTTGATCTACGGCGACCTGATTTGATCTATGGTGACTTAATTTGATCTATGGTGACTTTATTAGATGTATACGTTGCCATGATTTGATCTACGATGACACAATCGGATCCATAGGCGTAGCCACATTGAGACAAGAGGAGGCAGTTGCCTCCTCTTGCTTTAGACTTTAAAAATTTCCGTGGATTATACCTCCGCACCTCTACTACACCCGGATGTCTCCAGGAGTTGCCTCCTCTTGAATTTAAGTCTGGCTACGTCCTTGGTCTGATCTATACGGTGACATGATTTGATCTATGGTGCATGATTTCAATCGATTTCTTCGTTTCTATTCCATTATATTCTGATTTAATGTATTGTATCGTAGATGAATCGAAAGATACATATAGCGCCTTTTTGAATACCCCACAAAAGCCCTGCCCGCGCCAACCTAAATGATAATTGGAGTCATTAAGAAAAGAAAATTACTCAATTGGCGAACAGTGCCTAGATAACCAGATGTGCCACCACAGGCGAGCTCCCGCAGACACGAAGAACCCCGCCGATAGATTCCTATCCAATCTGATAGTAAACACGATGTTTGGAGATTCTAGATAACTAAGCGGCCAGGAGGAGGTGGCGAGGCTCGCAACACACGAACCCCACCACCAAGCAGTCTCTCGTAGATAGTCGAATACGCTGCGCCTGGGCATCCCTCTGCTACTGGAGATCGACATTATCGCAGTCGGCAATTGCTCATAGAGCATTATCCCATTAGAATGATCGGCACCAATCTACAGACTCACATGACCTTTCCAATTGGAACGTAACAGTAATTAACCTGAACTCCCTTAGGATGGACGAGTCCATAATAGCTTGCGAGACTTCAATAGCAAACGTCTGCAAACCGAAGAAACAACTGCGAAAGACAGAAATTATTCCTCGAACACGTACAAGGTAACATAGTAATTCGGATAGAGCGCAAATTATCGAGCAAAATCCGCCTCTGACCAACTAGACTAATTGATTAAAATTGACAAGCCAATGAACACGTGGTCACCTTTCTCCAAGTCACGTGCGCATCCTCGCATGTTACGTGCATCCAAGTATTGCATCTGAATAAACTTATAATAGTTTCCGTACTTTAACGACATCTTGGTGGCTGTCAAAACGGTTGACGTCGACCGTACCTTACCTATCGGATCATGTGAATGGTTCCAGATTTTAACGACATCTAATGGCAACAAAGGTCGTTGACGTCGACATAAATTATTTTGAACAGTTCCCGCGTTCGTATGGCACAATGCAGATCGAATTATAAATGTAGGGTTTACTGTAGATAGCGATTAAACGAAAACTATAGGTACGGCGTCAGGAAATATCATTAAAAAGTGTCTATAGAGAGCCCAATTTTAGTATTTACGTACTCAGTGTCCTTTGGCTGCCAGAGCCGTCAACGTCGGCTTTATTATGACCTTGCTAGTTTATGGGTCGTGGAAACGATTGGATGAGATCCAGAGTTTAACAACATCTTACGGCAACAAAGGTCGTTGACTTCGACATAAATTATTTGGAACAACTCTCACCGTTTGTATGGCTTCATGAATGGCTTTAAGAGGGTTTACAGCTGTGTCCAGCTTTAGAAGTGGGGCGTGGTAGCTCAGTGGTAAGTTCGGCGCCTTGTGACCGGAGGGTTGCAGGTTCGAATCCCACTCTAGCCGCTGGGTACGGACCTTGGGCAAGTCCTTCACTCGCAATGGGGGGGGGGCCCGATAGCGCATTGGATAACATCTGGCTTAGAGTGCGAGAGGTAGGCTACAGAGATCGAGTCCCATAGGCGGACATGCTTTGTAGGCTGCAATTTGCGCCGTGTATTGCAGGCTGTCTGTTCTGTTAGTAGTTAAGATTTATCGCATAACATGTACTGATTTGTAATCATACTGCGCTGTTGTCAGTTTGAAGATATTAAACGAAGATAGCGCATTGGATAACATCTGGCTTAGAGTGCGAGAGGTAGGCTACAGAGATCGAGTCCCATAGGCGGACATGCTTTGTAGGCTGCAATTTGCGCCGTGTATTGCAGGCTGTCTGTTCTGTTAGTAGTTAAGATTTATCGCATAACATGTACTGATTTGTAATCATACTGCGCTGTTGTCAGTTTGAAGATATTAAACGAAGATTATTATTTTTATTATTATTATTATTATTATTATTATTATTATTATTATTATTATTATTATTACTATTATTATTATTATTATTATTATTATTATTATTATTATTATTATTATTATTATTATTATTATTATTATTATTATTATTATTATTAATTGCTCGTGGCGCTTCGGCGTGAAAATTCCGGCACAGTATCAAATGCTGTAGTCGGGAGCGTCTCTGAGTAGTAGTTGACTTCGAGAGGCGCTATAGAAATATCAGGAATAAATAAATAAAGATAAATAAATATGGTACTATATGGTTTTCTAACACATCTAAAAAAATTGGTGTTGATTCACGTTTCTTAGTCGTCCGCGGCCGGACAGTGCATATTCTATTGCACTGTGCAGTACAATATTGTTTTTTATTTGAATGTATTGCATTATTTTGCATTTTGTTGTATTGTATTTGTATTGTATTGTATGCTGCTCTATTCAAGTAAGACGCCCAACTCGTAGCGTGTTATCTTTGCATAATTTATCTTGTGGATGATTATTGTATAATATTGTTTGTGCACGGTTAATTTTTCCATATATTATGCGTTGGTATACTTTATTGTGGTGTCTTATATTGCATTGTTGCGGATCGCGTTGTATTTCATTGTATTATCGTGTATTGCATTGCATGATGTTGTATTTTAGCATTTTCAGTTGTTTGTATTTTAGAAATCGAGATGTCGCTATCATATCCACCTGATAGTTCTTCTTTTCCTTAGTTCTCTGAGCGCAGTTCTTCTAGCGGACCAGTCATCTGCCTCGGAGGAGTCCTTGGAAGTTCCTCAAGACCCGACCAATCTTTTCGATTCGAGCGAAAGTCCAACCAAAGATACCGGAAGCGGCGGAGAAACAGGAAATGATCTGACGTCACCGGAAGTGAGACCAGTCCCCCAGCGACGCCGAAGTTCCTTCAGAGCTGACCTAGGGAAGAGGTACTCCGTGGACTGGTCGCGTCTGGAGGGCAAACGCCCTTCGAAAACGTCCTTCTTCCGGTCAGACCTCGGAAAACGAAGATTGAACATCGAGTCCCCGATAAATCCCGGCTTCGAGGATGATGGCGAACAGCTGGCAGAGACGAGGTACGAAGCGATGGGGTCAAACGGTGGATCTGTGAGAAGGAAGAGGTTCGTGCTCGGTGAGTTGGAAAGGCAGGTGGAGGGCGAAGGTCCAAGAAGATGGAAAGACGTCGAAAAGAGATCTCGATCCTCGTTCCGTGCTGATCTGGGAAAGAGGTTTGAAAATGGGCACCAGTATGGCGAACAGGACCACGAAGTCGACAACGAGGAAGAGGTAAAGGAAGGAGGAGCGTACCCAAAGCGGGCGAGGTACGCATTTCGAGGGGACTTGGGAAAGCGGTCCTCCGAGTTGTGGGATGCTGAAGAAAAGAGACGCTACGCCTTCAGAGGTGACCTTGGGCGGAAACGGTCCTTGGCCTTGGAATCCTGGAACACCAGACTTCCTCTGTCTTCTTCGAGCTTCGACGGTGAAGAAGGCTTTCGGAAATTGGTCGACTCAACTAAAGAGAGCGACAGTGATCTAGAGTACGATGGTGGACTTGAGAAGAGGAGATTTCGAGCTGATCTCGGTTGAAGCGATCTGGAACAGTTCTAGAAGATCCCTCGATAGGGCAATAGCGGTAAACCCCAGAATCCTTCCTCTGATAATTGAACTACGGAAATACCTGACAAGACTCGTTAACGCCCAAAAGATTTAATGACTTTGCGAGCGTAATAAATGCTTAGAATAAATGAATAATAAAAAATCAGTACTTCATGCATTGGGTCAATAAATATTAAATAAATAAACCTCTCAAGGGTTTAGACACCTTTAAATCGCTTCTTCAGGCTTAATATAATCGTGATTATAGTTTAAACGAGTGTTTGTTCGTCCAATGTATTTAAAGATTCAATCTGCTCTGAAAATAAGAGCAGAGCAGAATGTTACTCTTGCTGATGCTATTGTCAAGGTTGATGAGGTCCAGCATCAGAATGTTCCTGTCAATGCTCTTAAAACAAACAATTCCACCTATTCTTCAAAAGTTAAAACTGGACTAGAAACCCAAACAAGAGTAATAAATACTTCATTAGATATACAAACACCAACTGATGTGCAAATTAATTCTACTGTACAAACCTCTTCTGATGATGTAGTCAAAAGGTTTTTGTCATTCAATGACAAAGATTACAAGGCAGTATATCACAGCAAGCCAGCGAATAACACAGTAGAAGATTATGACCCAATTATGAAGATAAAAGTGTCCTTTGTTCTTGGCGTATTGGCAACTATTGCAAAGGCTGAGTCAAAAAAACAGGCACAGTTTGTAATCAGCCATGCAGCGTCTAAATTACTTTTTGATAATGATATAGAATTTAGATATAAAGAACAGTAGTTTCATTTTTTGTCCACTATGGCGTTGACCATTCTTCAATGGAATGCACGTGGTTTTCGAGGTCATAAAGACCAACTTAAGAATTATATATTGAAGTCGTACATTCCACCGGATGTGATATGTCTGCAAGAGACCTTTTTGAAAAATCCAACTAAATCACCAAAATTGGATGGCTACAATATTATACGAAAAGATTGCTCAAGTAATGAAAAGGGGGGTTTAGCTATTTACTTAAAAGAGGGCCTAAACTTTAATGTACTAGATGTGGACGAAGTTACAAACATTGAAATTCAAGGTATTGAAATTAAAACTTTAAGTGGTCATTTAAAAATATTTAATTCTTATTTCACACCTTCATATACATTTAAAAAAGAAGATATTCAGAGTATTTTTCCACATAAAAGATCAATTATTGTTGGTGATTTTAATGCTCATAATAAATTATGGGGTTGTTCTAAGACAAATAAAAGAGGGGAAATTATAGAAGAAATATTAACAGAAAAGAATTTAGTTGTGCTTAATACAGGTCAAGCTACACGTATCACATCAAACCAATCAAATTTGAATTCTGTTATAGATTTGAGCATATGTTCACAAGATGTAGCTCTTAATGCTAGACATAATGTCACCAATAGCAACATGAGCTCGGATCATTATGCTACTATAACTACTATTAATGAAGAAATCACAATAGAGTATAATTTAAGTATGCATCTATGGAAATTAAAAAAAGCGGATTGGAAGAATTATGAAGAACTAAGTAAATTTTCAATAACAAGAGATATTTTAGTTCATAAAAATGTTGACGCTAATTTCAATAATTTAGTAGATTGTATTACTTCTATAGCGAATCAATCAATTCCTAGTAAAAATCTAAAAAATAGAAAGAATAAAAAAAAAAATTTAGACCTTTACCATATTGGAGTGATAAATGCAGTGAAGTCATTTATAAAAGAAATCAGTTTAGGAATAAAATGAATAAAACAAGGGAGTTAAATGATTATTTGGAATACAAGAAACAAGAGGCTATAGTTAAACAGACACTTAAAACAGAAGCAAAAACTTGTTGGCAAACATATTGCTCTGAACTTACGGATCAGACAAAATTGGGCTCTGTATGGACATGGGCAAGAAAAATGAATGGTATTGCAACCTATAGTTCCATTCCTACTCTGAATCGTAATGAATTAATAGCTGAAACAAACCTTGAAAAAGCAAATCTTTTAGCTAACAATTATGCAAGTACTAGTAGTACCCAAAATTATAGTAAAAAATTCTTAAATTATATCAAAGATAATAATTTACAAAATAACCCTAATAGAATTGACAGTAGTCCTGTTCATGAAATGGAAATCTTAAATGAGAGGTTTTATCTTAATGAATTGAAACAAGCTATAAGATCAGCAAAAAATAATAAGTCACCGGGTGATGACAAATTACCTTATGAGTTGTTAAAACATCTTCATAAAAATGCTCTTAAAACCCTATTAATATTTTATAATGAAATCTGGGAGGAAGGCAAATTGCCAACTGACTGGCATCATGCCATTATTCTACCATTATTAAAACCAAATAAAGACGCCTCGGTTCCAGAATCTTATCGACCTATATCATTGACTCCAACGATTTGTAAAGTAATGGAAACAATGGTAACAAAACGTCTCCAATGGTTTTTGGAAAAAAATAACCTTATTTCAAAAAATCAGTCTGGCTTTCGAAAATATAGAAGTACAAATGATCAAATCCTTAAACTTCAGGATAATATTCTTAAAAAAATTAAAAATAAAGAACATGTTTTGGCTATTTTCATTGACTTTGAAAGAGCATATGACATGTTACATGTACCTACCCTTTTAAATAAAATTCAGAATTTGGGAATAGTGGGTAATACATTTAACTGGATTGAAAACTTTCTTTCAAATAGAACTTTTCAGGTGAAAGTTGGGGCAGAACTTTCTGATAAATGTATACAACAGAATGGTACACCCCAGGGTTCGGTAATATCTCCTATTTTATTCTTGCTAATGATAAATGATATTGCTGCAGGTGTGGATGGTGTAGAGATGTCACTGTTTGCTGATGATAGTGCTATTTACTTAGGACATAGAAATGTTAAAATATTACAAAATAAAATTCAATTATCGATCAATTTAATACAAAATTGGTGTAATAGAAATGGTTTTAAAATATCTATTAATAAAACCACTGGAGTCCTTTTCTCCAAAAGAAATAATTTGTCAAGGATTACTATTAAAATTGATAAAGAACAAATTAAAATGGAAAATGAAGTCAAATTCTTGGGAGTAATTTTTGACAGTAAATTGAGTTGGAAACCACATATTGATTATATAATTGAAAAATGCAAAAAGAGGTTAAATCTCATAAGAGCCATCAGTGGCTATGGTTGGGGAGCTTGTAAGAAAACTCTCCTAACCATATATAGGGCATTAATTAGGTCTATTTTAGATTATGGTGACGTTGCTTATTCTTCTGCTTGTAAATCGCACCTAGATAAACTCTCTTGTATCCAAACTGAGGCACTTAGATTATGTTGTGGAGCCCCTAAGGGTACTGCAGCTGCAGCACTTCAAAATGAATGTGGAGAGTTGCCTCTTCATTTAAGACGACTCCAAAATTCAATAAAATGTGGGACTAAAATTTTGGGTAATAAATTTCACATAAATACAGCAACAATGGAGAACCACTGGACAAATGTTTTTAGGACACCTGAGAGTAGGGAGCATTCCATTTATACTCGTACTTCTGAATTCTTTTCTTCACTTAATACATCTATTATTGGCCCTTCTTTCCCATCTGAACCTCCTTGGTGTAACAAACAAGTAGAGGTTGACTTAACTTTGAATAAATTAATAAATAAGAAAACTGATCATCCAGAATATTTAAAGCAATCTGCTTTGGAATTAGTTTCTAAGTACAACTCTTACATACATATCTATACTGATGGGTCAAAGGTAGATGAATTTGTTTCTGCTGCCTTTACAGTACCAAGTTTAAATATAGATAAAAAATTTAGATTATGTAATAGCTCCAGTATTTATGCAGCAGAGTTGACTGCAATTATAGAAACTGTAAAATGGATTTTAAACTCCGAATGTTATAAGAATTGTCAATTTGCATTGTTTTCTGATTCATTGAGTGTTCTTACGTCAATTAAGGAGTCTTATTCTCAGTCTAGACCTAATTTATTGAATGAACTATTGTCTCTGATTAACAGACTAAATTCCAATCAAATAAGATTTATTTGGATTCCAAGTCACATTGACCTGACAGGTAATGATCGAGCAGATACTTTGGCTAAAGAAGCCCTGAGTATTGATCATATTAATTCTACTAATTATCTTGAACTTTCAGAAATTTTTACTTTAATGAAACTGTATATAGTAAATAAATGGCAATTAGAATATACTAACGATAATAGAGGTCATTTTTATAAATCTCTTTGTCCAATTGTAAGTACAGATATTAAATATTTAGAACCCTATAGGCATAAGGAAGTCCAAATTTCTAGGTTACGTCTGGGAGTCGCGAATACTAATCAAAGGCTGTTTATTATAAAACGACATTCAAGTGGTTTATGTGATACCTGTCAGGTCAAGGAGACTATTCATCACCTACTACTTGAGTGTAAAAAAGAAGATATATCGAAGTTGTTGGGAGATAAATGTCAATTGTATAAAAGGGACATTTCTATTTCAACCCTTTTAACAGTAAATATATTACAAAATGAAGTGTATAGGGTACTTAAACTAATTACTAAAGGTCAAATTCTGTAAAGAGATATGCTAAGTTTGCTAATGTAAATAGCTTTATTTATTTTTTTTTTTAATTTTTTTTTTATCTTTAATTTTAATTAGTCTTTTCCTTGTGCATTTTATTTTATTGTATTAATTATTACATTATTATAATGCAATCTTGAATGCATTAATATCAAACTTGAAACAATTGTAATTATTATGCTCATATAATTTTATGCTTTGTTGGTTGATGAGATTTGTACTTGAGTGTGTTTAGTACCTGAGCAGTTTCTTTGAGGAAAGGTACTTGGTATAACCATACGTTTCATTTAATATGCATGATGTATGTGAGATTGGTACTATTTCATACATGATATGATTGTAGTGGTACATATTGCTATAAGATCTCATAGAACTGAGGAATAAGAAATGATCAATTAAACATTTCAATAATAGAATGGGAATATAATGTCATAATTATAATCATATGTGCTGTGCATTTATGTCTGAAGTTGTTTAAATATTTCTAGCGAGTGACAATAGTTGCGAAGTACTGTTTGGTTTGCGTCGGAACATTTTATAGCTATGTGTATTATAAATAACATTAGATATGTTGCTTTGGGTGATGTGACATTACTGACATTGTAAGCTTATGTTTGACACCTTTACATGGTGTTATACGGACACTATAAGTTTATCGTTTTCTAGAAATTGTATTTGTGAATTGTCGTCAACGGCCATTGTTGCCAAAGGATGACGTTAAACTTTGGAATAATAATAATAAACGAGTGTTCAAGCAGTTGTCGCTGTGATTAATACTCGTGACTCGATTCAAGTTCGAAAATTCGTAAGAATATTTATCATTATTATCCATTTCATCAACGAATTGCGTATTTTAACAAGGCTACAAATCATCAGTGTAATAGATCAGCTCAGAGGAAGGGCTTGACACAGTAAGAAGAGGGTATAGAGTAGGGTCGGTCTATATGCGCCTCATCTAGAAGTTAACCAAACAACTCGGGTTTTAAGTGGTTAAACACTGCAGGAAATCCTCTCTCTACAATCCGGTCTGACATACATACATCGCCGAATTTATTTCTTCAACACTTACACCTTTTATGAGTTCTATTATTATCCTAATTGTATATAATCATTATGGCTTATAGATGCCAGTGTCAATAAAATTATATATATATACGACTTGCTGCCTATATATATCTATTTATATATAAATATACGTATATTATTTTATATTCTGTATGTAATATAACATAAATTGACCGATTATATATATATATATATAATTTCTTATCTTGTTGGGCCTATATATATAGTCAGTGCTTTTTTCTAGAAAAAAAGGTTCCAGAACGGAACAATAGGTTCCGGAACGCAACAATTATGGGCAGGCTAAAATCACGAGAAAAACCGGATTGGGGGTTGGTAGGGGTCTCAATAAACACTGAAAACAGTTCAAAAACACCGAAATTAAATTAAAATAACTAAATTATTGTTTTTATTATTAAAAGAAATAAATTATTTTTAGTGGCTGAAAAAGGTGCCGGAACGCCGTTCCGGCGCGTTCCGGCTGAAAAAAGCGCTATATAGTTCATATATACATAGTCTTGCAATAATGACCATATTTAGTTACATGATATAGCTTATGAGTACACAAATATATTTACATAGGCCTATTCAATCTTATTTTTTCTTTAACATACGCACACACACACAGGCCTATATGGGCTATAAGTAGCCTACATATATTATATTACTAAATATGGTTTCAATTACTTTTGATAATTATTGCATTCAGCTTGAACAGTGAACAGAGGTGTAGCGCTTTTGAGCGCTAGGTGGCGTCGCAAGACATCTTCCGTTGTAGCCTTTTGACTAATTTATGAATTCCTGTTGTGTGCGTTATGATTACGAACATCCGGTTGATTTCGTTTATTCCATCACCCTCCCCTCTTCGCCCTGCCTTGCTCTTTCTGTGCAAACGTGCAAACATATGATCGAAATAGTAAGTAAGCAAGTAAGTATGGACCTTAATGTTCCGCCTGAAAACGCACTGCGACTAACAAACGGGTTAATACAAGTGTAAGAAACTGAACATATCAAGCACAGGCACAAGCAACCTAAATAAACGGAAAAGAAAAAATTAATTTAAATCCAATTAATGTTCAAATTCCTAAGTAGAGCATTCTAATGATGAAATGTTTTCTAGGCAGTGTATCAGCCCTGCGGACCTCACGGTTATGCGGACGGGGGCAGAGCGAATAGGTGCTGGTCTTGACACTACACGGCGTGGTTAGACAACTGCTATTAGGTTCTTAGCTTCGACTACAGTAGTTAAAAAATTGTTTACATACCTTATTAATATGAGTCTATATGGCTATAATATGATCTCTTATCGGTTGGATTATAGATAAATACATCTTGCATTCCGTAAAGTACAGTAGTTAGCAGGATAATTTTAGACACCTTTTTAATGCAGTTTCCGATAGCTATAAGAAGTGCATTCATCGAAACTGTTTATATTTTCTTTCTTTCTTACTATAACGGTTAGCAGTATCCATTGTTTAACGACATCCTATGGCAACATGACGTTGATCCTTGAGAGAAGAAGTAGCGACGTTGCGTCATAACGTGGCGATTAGCGTCGACCTCCTGCTATATCCAGGCTTGGTACTGGCACCGCCGAATGGAAAGCAGTGGCGGAGCTAAGGACGCGAGTTGATGGATTTCAATAGTTTAATGACATTTTAGGGCAATAGAGGTCGTTGACGTCTATGGAAAATAATTTGTACGTTACAACGGACGTGATTGGATGGATTATTATTACTAACTAGTGTATTTTCCCGTCATAATTATGACGGCAGTATATAGTGCTAGTCGCCGTCGTCAGTATAAAGTGTTAGAGCATTTGCCCGTCATATTATGACGTCTTATTATAGGCCTATATGTATCGTTGGTTATCGCCGTCGTCAAGACCGCCGTCGCCAAGACAACCGGTTCATGTTTCACAATAGAACAGAAGCCGTTTGTGACGTAGCGTCCTCCGACAGACAAATTTGAATATAAGGAAACTATATTAATAGATTAGTAACGTCTATTGCGCCGGTATCTAATGCATAAGGCTTGAACCGATGGCACATCAAAACCAGGCCGTAATCAGGTAACATCCAAAAGATCAGGCTGCTGAGACAGACAGAGAGGCTATGGTGATAGGCAGTTCGAAAGACGGACAGGTAAGTCTTAAGGTGAGAACGAAATGACACAAGCGACAGAGCAAAACGGACAGACACAGTTTTTAAAAAAACCAGGGAAAACTAGCAACTGAAAGGCTCGTTCACCAAGAACAGTTCTTGATATAGGTATGAACAGAAAAAGATAATCAGATGACCTCGTTGAATAATGATAAGTCTGGAGAATAAGGGATGATTTTAAGTGAGCTACTGTGGTTGGCCGTTGTAACGCGGAGAGTACAGTTGTCTTAAAACATTATTGTGAGCCCCAATTTGAAACTAGTCCTATGTTGGGCAGGAAGCCAATGCAAAGATTTAAACACAAAGGGTATATGTTCATATTTGGACGTAGGCTATTACTTATGGCTCTTGCCAAAGAGTTCTGAACTCTCTGCAGATTTGCATGTTTGATTAATTGATACCAGTAAGAAGCGAGTAACGGTAGGCTAATCTAGGCGACTGGGAACCAATACGTTTGCCAGAGGTATCCTTGAAGATATGGGCACATAACGTCTCATTCTGCGTATATCACGAATGAACATATAGGCTACGATGACTATTTACACTGTCAGTGATAGACATGGTAGACTTTAAAACAACGCCTAAGTTATGAGCAGCGTCTGCCACTCTACATTTGAGTCACCAAGTTTTAGCCAATCGAAGTTTTAAGTTCTTGTGGAGTGCCCAGTAGTCTTCAATGGGTTAAGTGACTCCAACGGTGTGACGAAATCTATGGCATCAAAGGCCGTTAAAGTTGATAGGAATAAATTCTGTACAGTTCTCAATGTTAAATTGTTCTAAAATAGAGATTACTAGTTTCCAGTGTTTATCATTCGCCTAGGTTAAACAGCGGCGATTATAGGAAACGATATATATAGCGTCGAAAAACACTGATTAAGAGGTGTCTTCACGAAGCTTTGTTTTTGACGATATAAAGTAAATGATCTATTTAAAGCACTGGAAAAGAATGCATTCAAGGTGTCCTCGCTTTTAAAAATGTTGTTCTTGTTCCTACTAGGGCCTAAACGATCTCGCTTTGACGCAATTTTCCAGTGGAAACAAACTTTCTCGACGGAATCAGCTTGACACATATCCGCCCTGTGTTTTCCTTCTATTTCTTCAAGCTTCTATTATTGCTAAAACCCGATGTCGGAAATTTAGACAAGGAAACATTTTAGTCCACGATAAAGGAAAATAATTCTAAAATTGTAGTAATAATTAGGTCCATTTATTTCATGTAAATGTTTCTAAACGTTACATAATTAGTATTAATAGTAGGCCTAGTATCGCGTATTTAACAACACAGGGCCTTCGAAGTCGACCTTTCTTCGCTTAGTGGGCATGTCGTATTTACGGGTAGAATGAAAATAACAAACGTCTAGATTTGGAATTAAACGATTTAATTGTGTCTTTGAAAAGCAGAATATTAGTAGGCCCTATTTTATTTACGTTTAGGGACACCTTACGGCTGAAACAGTCGTTGACGTCGACCATACCCAAAGTTTTTAGCCGTAACAGAAACGCATGATGGCTTTAGCATTGGTTTCTTTTGCTTAGTAACATCTTATGGCTTCAAAGATCGTGGGAAATTGTTTAAAAGGTTCTTCTGGTTCTATATAACAGCTCTTTTAATGATGTAAGTTAATGAAATTACGTGTATAAATTTATATAAAATCGGAGAAGGGTAATTTAAAGGTGTCGAAACAATATTGCCGGCATATCTAAATTCTAATGCTGGAGACATTCCTATGCTATTTCTATGTAAGTAAAATAAACAAATATATGAATAAATAAAACATGATTGAAAAAAAAACAATTAAATATAGGGATAATTAAATAAATAAGAAATAAAATAAATAAATAGGGCCAGCCATGAAGCACGGCCAAGCGAGCCTCTACACTACAGACTAATGTGTGCTGTTAATTAATCCAAGCGGTCAAGCCACACTCGTGTCTCGAGCTTATAAGAATTACATTCCTTATTATTTCAAACCGACAGACGCAGTAAGATTACATTGAAACATGAAAGTACAATCAATATCTTAATTAAACACACGGTTTGGCAGCCATGCAAGGCGCCGCCCTAGAGGGAGGCTACGGGAGTCGATCTGCGTACCTTATGTTCTCCTGGCCATGAGTGTTCGGCTCACTGTCCTCTGTCTTAAGTTTCTCTATCAGTCCTCAGACTTTCCACCACCTTTTAAAGAAATATTACATTACTTGATTCATACACTCATCCTAGACATAAACTACGTCTGTCTCCTTCACTCTCTGGTCTTCCGGCAACAGGATTTTCGTCTTCACTTGTCAGGACAGTGAGACGACCCACAGTTTTACTCTTGGAGCACCTCTGAGAAGTTCTCTTGAAGGGGCGCTATATAAATCCTTGAATGAATGAACCGTCTCAGGTAGAGCTGTACCGATGCATCGGGAGCATTCGTAATCGGGCCGATTATTATAGGAATCGGCATAATCGGCATCGGCGAAAAAGTATCGGCGCCGATGCAAATTATTTACAGTTGACGTTTTTTGCACAATAATCGTTACAAATAGAAAAATGAGCACAGGTATCTATGTCTAGTTTCTTATTATTGATTTACATTTAGCATTACACTGCTTAGCAGACACCGAAGAAACCAAGGACCTATTATACACAGGACTGGAAACTCCCTAATAGCCCTTATACAACGTCGTATGCGTAGTTTTTGGGCGATAATAAAATAATTGGCTTCATACGCGGTATCGGCTATTACAATAATCGGCTATACGCGGTATCGGAATAATCGGCTAAAAGCCTTATCGGCACAGCTCTAGTCTCAGGGAGGAGGCTGGAATCGGTACTCTCCGCGTTACAAGGCGAGCGCTCTAACAAATCAGCTGACATATCCGTAAATACATATATACCCAGCATTGATATGTATACCCACCAAATATATAAGTGGTGCATATATATATTCCCACTTAAAACCTATTGAATTGAAGGTGTCTAATCTAGCCAATCGGTTACCGTGTCCCACAATACTGAAAACCGACTAGGTAACCCTGCAGCAGTAGTAGCTGGTGTTTCCAGAGACTCCGACAGCTCCTAGAATGAAGACTAGAGGCATTCGCTCGAGCGCCTAATACAGCTGTAAAGTTATTGAAGCAGACCTAATGGCAGACCAGACGACGAATGGATTTACACGGCGTACGTAATCCGATTCGTACTTCCGGTCTAATGTAAAACACCGAATTATCGCCCAGGGCGGCGGCGTCGTCGGCTCGAACAATGAATCGGATTCTTTTGCCTGGCGAAGAGACCGGAAGTAACGATGCCACGTACAATCTACTTCGGAAATCATCAAATATGTGCAAATTTATATACAAATTTAAGAACAGTGCTCTATAGAATATAGTATTATAAAATATATATACCGAAAACCGACTATATATATATATATATATATATATATATATATATATATATATATATATATATATATATATATATATATATATATATATGTGTGTGTGTGTGTGTGTGTGTGTGTGTGTGTGTGTGTGTATGTGCGTATGAGTGTATGTGTGTGTATGTGCGTATGAGTGTGCGTGCAAACTGATATATTAATTGTGCAGAATTACATGGATTTTAGAACCTGAGTTATAATAAGTCCTGTGGATATACATATATATATATATATATATATACATATATATATATATATATATGTTGCTTTTTTTCAACCGGAACGCTCCGTAACGGCGTTCCGGCACCTTTCTTCTGCCATTAAAAAATAATTTAGTTATTTAAAAAAAGAATAATTATTACGTTTTTTAATTTAATGTGACGTCAAAAATTTTCTTGGGGAGCGTCTCACCGAGACCCCTTCACAAACCCCACTTTTGTTTTTCCTCCGGCTTCTCCCTCGATTAAGACCTTCCATAATTGTTCAGTTCCGAAACCTTTTTCCTAGAAAGAAAGACTGGGTATATATATATATATATATATATATATATATATATATATATATATATATATATATATATATATATATATATATATATATATATATATATATCTATCCTACTGGCGGTTGGATGACGAGACGGCGAGGGAGCGGACTGGTCGCTCGCCCTCACATGCCGAGGTTAAGAAAATGAAGTCGCTAACACGTCATACTCATGGCATGGTGCCTTTCAGGCAAGCTTAAGGAACTGCTCTTCTTCTCTTGTTCTATTAAGTACATCATCATCGTAATCATTATCACCAGCATCAGTGTCATCATCATCATCACCATCATTATCATATATATATATATATATATATATATATATATATATATATATATATATATATATATATATATATATATATATATATATATATATATATATATATATATATATATATATACTGACTGTGTAATATTATATATATTTATAACTGCCTGACAGCAATTTCTAAAACCTACTGACCATTTATATGCGCATAATAATTATAAACAGCCATTATATGCTAAATATTGATGCCCATGAAGCTGTCGATATAATAAAATATCTGAGTGAATCTAAGTAAATACAGTATCTACGTAGGGTGCACGAAAGTCTGTTGCTTTGAGTGTTGGACTTTGAACCGAGAAGTCGAGGGTTAAAATCCCCGCCAGCTGTAGTGAGTACACTGACCGTATATATCCTACTGGCGGTTGGATGATGAGACGGCGAGGGAGCGGACTGGTCGCTCGCCCTCACATGCCGAGGTTAAGAATATGAAATCGCTAACACGTCATACTCATGGCATGATGCCTTTCAGGCAAGCTTAAGGAACTGCTCTTCTTCTCTTGTTCTTTTAAGTACATCATCATCGTAATCATTATCACCAGCATCAGTGTCATCATCATCATCACCATCATCATCATCATCATCATCATCATCATCATCATCATCATCATCATCATCATCATCATCATCATCATCATCATCATCATCATCATCATCATCATCATCATCATCATCATCATCATCATTGTCCTCTTCTTCATCCTCTTTCTCCTCTTTCTCCTCCTCCTGCTCGTCATCTCTTCATCCTCATCACCTTCAATGGATGCGCTGAGACAGCCTGCAGCAGCAGCCAGGCCTCTGGAGATGGCGTTCCTTCGAATCATTAGTGACTTTGACAGGCGTCAAAGGATGCTGTGAAGTCTGGTAAGGGTTGATAAGAGCAGAGGCGTCAGCATCCTCGATCAGTCCACGCATCAGTGACCTTAGCATCCAACTCAGACCCTCATTGCCCCCTAAATTATATTCTTCAACCTCCGCCTTCCTCCCAAGACAAATGCAATTGATCACATACAAATTTAGAACATTTCCTTGAAATAAATTACGCGCACGCTTTGCAACAACACACACACACACACACACACACACACACACACACACACACACACACATATAAATGGCGGAAATAGGAGTTGAAAGGGGGTGCTAATTTTCAGGGATCTGGGTGTTAATTTCTCGAATATTTTGATGACTTCTTTAGTGAACTAGGCTACTAAGCCTGGTGTTGAGGAACTTTCTATTCTTATCGACAGTCATGAAAATACTCTAAGTTTACATCGTAAATACTAACGAACTAACGGCAATTAGTATTACTAGTATTGTTATTATTATTAGTATAATTATTAATAGTCTGAATAATTGACGCCAATCGTTTTTCCTTTACCAACCAGGCTGAAGAGCCTGAATACTTAACTTTGTATGCATCCCTCACCAAGCAAGTTCTTAATGTTAAATTCTAGTTTGAAGAATTTACACTTTTCTCTTAATATAATGGATATATTTGTTTACTACAATATAGTAACAAATGATCTAAATTTCGTTGACTTGTTAAGAGCTGCAAATCCTACAAACTCTTGCATTAGAGACTGAATTGAAGTGAAGAATATATAGCGTCTGAAGACAAGTTTTAAGGGTATCTAAATAGAGCCTGATATTCCTGTATGTATCGCCATTTAACTAAATTTTGTGTCTGCCCTATATAATCTTCGTTATTGTAATCGCGAAATTTATAAAGCGCTACTCCAGAGCCAGGTGCAGGGCACCAACTTATTCACGAGCGCTGCGTCATGTCAGAGAGTTGTCCAGAGATACCAAGTGGAGTTCCAAGTAAGACTCTAAAGGTTAAAGGTTGCAGTTGTAGACATCAGGCAACGCAGCTTCTCCACTGACCTCTGTTCAACGCCAATCTTCCTGTCTCATCATCCCACGACATCTACATACTTTCTCTCTGATGGTCTTCGGTCAGTTGGTATGGTCTCGGTCCAATTCATCAATTGGTTGACCCTGCTTATCGTTGTCCAAACGAACTAATGCCATATCCATTTCATTCTTCGCTTTCTGATGATGTCCTGTTTATTCTCTTTACATTTTTCCTATGCTTCTTTTCCATATTTACCACACCACAAATCCACAATGTTTTGGAAGTACTCTGTAGCCTTCCCCATTTTGCTTCAGTAAGTCCATTCCTGTTAGCCAGCGTCATTGATCACAGATTGACAGAGCGCAGTGCTGATAATAGTATATGTTTACACACCTTTAAAGCGTTTACTTACTACGCTATATATCTCGAATTTTCGTTAAATCATTAATACAATGCCACTTAGGTGTGGTTACTAAGTTCAATTCAACGGTTCTGTCAGTCACAAGATGTCGTGGATCACCAGAGAATCATGAATATAAATATCGCTGCTCCTTTAGCAGCGTTGAATAACTTTTTCCTGTTTTTCATGCCATACGAACGGCGACAACTGATAAAAATTCCTACAGACGTCAACGGCCTTAATGCCATAATATGTCGTTAAACTCTGGATCCCAACTTCTTCTCCATGTTACATATTCCTCGTTTTCGTTGAATTACCAGCTGAACTCTACCACTGCCCGTAATCTGGTAGTGCCAGTCCGAAGCCTGGATAAAGGAGGAGGAAAATATCAAAACAATCATATTTGTTACGACAGCATCGTTAAACACCAACTAACCTAACAGGATATCTACCTGCAATGGATGAAGTTTAACATCGATGGGAAACAATTTATTAAGAGTTCGTTGTGATCTGCTGAACTAACGATTGGTTAGTTGTTAGCTCCTGTTTAACGACGCTGTGTCATAACAAAGATGATTAGCGTTTACCTCCTCCTCTGTTGTGGTTGCGGACTTTAAATGGACTAATGACTGGCCGATTGGCCAAAATTACTGACATATAGCATCGAAAAAACATGATTTAAAGGTGTCTTAACAGACTCACTATAATTATTTTATAACTCGAGGTAGAAATTGTGTGACTTTGCGCGCGTTAAAAATGTTTGTAATAATAATAATAATAATAATAATAATAATAATAATAATAATAATAATAATAATAATAATAATAATAATAATAATAATAATAATAATAATAATAATAATAATAATAATAATAATAATAATAATAATATTATATGGAGCTGGGAAGCCGGATATCGGACTCAACGCACGATCCACTGGAGACATCGTATTTGTTCCAGCGGATTTCAGTGGCCCTGCAACGTGGAAATGCCATCTGCCTTTCCAGGACACTACCACCTCTGACTGAGTGACGCTAAGATGGCGCTTCAGATAATTAAATATAATAATAATAATAATAATAATAATAATAATAATAATAATAATAATAATAATAATAATAATAATAATAATAATAATAATAAATAATACCTCAGGAGCAAAGAATGTTAGTAGTAAAAGTTCATCTCCGAGAAATCAGGCGTCATCCCATCCGGTTACGTGCCTCTGAAATGCAATGACGTTGTGGTGCTGGATAGACAGGGCCGACGACACGAAATTCTGGGCCCTATGCAGTGCAGTCACGGGCCCCTAGGCAGAGCTGTCGCGGGCCCCTAGGCAGAATAGTCACGGGCCCTAGGCAGAGCAGTTACGGGCCTCTAAACTATATCTTTAGGCTTTATATAAATATAATATCGTACGGTCGTACGAAAAAACACACAAATTGAAATAATAAAAGTGCGTGAAGGGCCTACAACTGTGCAATATTAGGCCTATATTTATATATAGGCCTACCACAATGATTTTATTCAGATGCTTGAAGTTTAAACTGATTGTAGTTAAGCTTCAGATATTATAGGCTATCTAAAATGCATAAATCATAAACTTTGGATAACTGAATATAATATTTTTCATAAATTGATTGCTGGCCCAGCCCGGGCCCATAAAAGTCGCCGGGCCCCTGGGCATTTCCTCCCCCTGCCCCTCTCGGCGGGCCTGTGGACAGATGGAAGGATGTTGGAAAAGGAAGTTAGTTTCATGTTGATCTCTAGAGACAGCCGAAATCCGACGTCTTAACTCGGAGAAAAATTCTGCACCCTCAGCATATGCAGGCTCAAGGGTTTCAAAGGCAATTGGAATTAACATATGGGTTGCAGTCAGCAATGCATATTTGGTAGACGTGTGATCCGCTGTGTGCAACCAAGTAGGAAGTGCACAAGTGTGGACCACTGTATACATATAGCATTCCAGGTCATATACCAGTAAACCAAGGAACAAGGGTAACACCATTGTGCTGTTTCCCATCGGTCCACAGAAGACCCGTTGGCTTCTTCGTGCTTGGGACATCTGAACTCTGTACTGAACGCCAAATGATGTCGTTTATGGTATGATGGCGGATGGAGTGTCCCTTAGATAGCCTACAGACTAGCCGGTGGTGACCAGTTGAGCCAACAGTATCTCTCCATTGACACATATGAGCGTGGCAGATTCAAGGCCTAACAGAAGACCAACTACCACTCGCACCGCCTCGGTATCAATGCAGAGGCTCATTTTCAGAGTGGGGAAAACAGGCAGCAAACGGTCAAGCCTGATCAACAGGATTGCTCATGCAGGCCTAAATTGACAGCTTATCCTTCTCTACTGAAAGCCTGTTCCATGCACCCTGTTTAGCCAGCTGCAAAGGTTCTAGTTCAGCTGGAAGAGTGTCGTAGCGTGCCACCGTCACCTCCTCAAAGTAGGCGTCTGGAACAGTGAAATATTTGGTGAAGATAACAGACTGAGGATCCGCAATGTTCGCAGCCGAGGCCATCTACTCTGAAGAAGCCAGCGCAGAAACAACTCTCCAACCCAGTCAACCATCTTGAATGGGTAGTGAGGCCTGCCTGCATCCATTGAATTTTTTTAAACTTTAAGTTATGCGTTCGAGTCCTTCCCTAATTATTTCGTCCATGGAGCACATGACTAAGCTTAGGGGCATCAAAGGAAGACCTTAAAACAACAAGGGCTGCTCTGCGCGGTTGGCACAGATCGTCAATGGCACTCCTAAGGGCCTCGCAGTGTGCCTGCGCATGCCATTTGGTGCTCATCCTGTTTAATCCTTTTAATGCCCATTTAATTTAATCCTCCTCCTGTTCATCCTCCTCCATTTCATGTTCCTCCTGTACCAGTGTTTAACGTAGTCCCCCTCTTCGGGGGGGGGGGGGGAAGAACAAGCTTTGCGGGGGACCAACAAGCGTCGGAAATTGTTGAATTTCGACATGACTTTTTTGGGAATTTCATCCATCTTCAAATTTCATCTTACAAAAAACTTGATGACTTTTTTAGATATTCGTCTCACTTTCATGATTTTATTTAGGAATTGGTCTTACAATTACCATACTGCGACACACACAAATCCCCAGTGGTCTCAAAACTATTATTTTATTTTTATATTTCTCTGGTCTCTGGGGGGGGAACATAAATCCTGGGGGGAAATTTCCCCCCGAAAGGTGTCTAGATTAAACACTGCTCCTGTACCTTCTCTTCTTTTTCTTCCTTTACCTTCTCCTCTTTTACTTTCTCCTCCTTCACCTTCACGTCCTTTATCCTCTTTTCCTCCTCGTTCTCAACTTCATCGTAGTTGTCTTCTTCATGACATTTCTTTGTTCTTCTTTCTTTTCCTCCTTTTCTGGGTTCTCCTCCTCCTCCTCCTCCTCCTCCTCCTTCACCTCCTCCTCCTCCTCCTTTCGTTCACCATTTCCTTCATCTTCTACTTCTCCTCCTCATCCTTTTCCTCTTCCTCCTTTCTCTCCCTCTCCACTTCGTCATTCTCAGTTATTGTTCCTCTTCTCTTTCTCTTTCTCCACCTCTTCCTCCTCCTTTCCTAAATACATGTATCTCCTCGTCATCATACTCTTTCGTTCCTCCACCTACACCTCCTTTTCCTCCTCCACTTCCTATTCCTCCTCCTTCCTCCTCGTCCTCCTTCTCCTCGTCCTTATTATCCTCCTTTCAGTCCTTATTCTCCCAATTCTCTCCCCTACTGGAGTGGGACCGTGGTCACTGGATCAGGTATTCCGCTCATTTTACGGATGTCGACAGTTCTAGCGATAGGAAGCCATCACCGACTCTTCTGTCCACCCTACTGAAACAGATGTCACCCCAGGAACAGCCCACTACCCCCTCCGCAGGGCTCTTAGCAGACCTACACCCTCCTCTCATCAAGCATATAAATGAACTCGAAATATGAAACCATGCCATTGCATTTGACCGTATGCTTGCTTGTCTCTCTCTGTCTCTGTGTCTCTTTGTCTATATGTCTAACTGTCAGCGTATTTGTCTGTCGATCTATTTACATGCATTTCATTGTCTGCCTGCCTGTATGCCTGTCTATCTGTCAGTATTTCTGTCTGTCCGCTTGCATACAGACAAATTATACCGCTTGCTTCTCCGTTAGTCTGCTTGTTTGTCTGTCTGTCAGTCTGTATGTAGGAATGGTATGCACGTGTCATATTCTATTTCCTATTGTTTTTCTCTGTCTGTCTGCTTGTATGTATGTATGTATGTATGTATGTATGTATGTATGTATGTATGTATGTATGTATGTATGTATGTATGTATGTATGTATGTCTGTCTGTCTGTCTGTCTGTCTGTCTGTCTGTCTGTCTGTCTGTCTGTCTGTCTGTCTGTCTGTCTGTCTGTCTGTCTGTCTGTCTGTCTGTCTGTCTGTCTGTCTGATTCTCCCTCACTGTCACACATAACACATTATTATGCACATGGATATATTATGCATTTTGGTGTGTTCAAATGACTAACTAATCTGCACGCGGAACCAAATGCACACAGGTGAGAGAAGGAGACAGAAAGCGAGAGACAGAGAAAGACACTGAGAGACAGTGAGAGACAGACAGATACAAACAGAGGCAGACAAACAGACAGACATAGACTAAGAAATGCAGACTGTTAGAGAGACAGAATGAGCCTAGCCGCAGTTCAGGTAGCCTAGGCCTATTATAATAGCCAAGTGACAGCCTACAACAGGTAAGCAGTCTATGGACCCACAGCTGGCCTATATATAGGCCTATGAGCTGGGGTTTAGTCTCAGCCAGTAGTCACCTTTGACCCAACACAACTTACAGGAATACCAGTTTGCTTTAAGAGGACTACGTAAGTTTAAATCGCAAATTACTAACTGAACACGTATATTAACATTTTTAGTATTACTATTAATAGTATTAGTATGATTATAGTCTTAATACTGACGTCTATTATTATTTTTGGTAATAGTTGCATTACTATAATTACTAATAACTTACATCTATTAGTATTATTATTATTAGTAGTAGTAGGCCCTAGTAGTATTATTAGCATTACTATAAGTATAATTATTACAAATAATAACTAAAGGTTATTATTAGTAGTAGTAGTTGTAGTAGTAGTATTATTAGTAGTAGTACTTTTAATAGTATTGATAACTAATAGTATTACTGTTAGTAGTATTCAGTTGGGCGCTTGGTTTATAATAACGATTGTGAGTTTAGACCTGCTGATTGGACTCCATGTGACGACTTGTGACTCCTTTATAGCGCACATCAACTTTTCTTGCATTAGCAATAAGTGCAATTAACAAATAAATAAAATGATTTAAGACATTACTTGATTGTCTGAACATGCGATTTGCTTAATCAAATCATCTAACCTCATAACTTGACTGAGGATTTTACTTTGGTCTTGTCTGAGAGTTCTACGCACCTTGCCTTACCATATCTCACCTTAGCTCACCTTACCTTTTCTGGTTGATTATGTTACCCTTACTTAGGGTTTTGCATCTTTCCTTGTTTAAATACCATATCTTATATCCCCTGAAATAAAGTCGCCTTACCTTGCCCTGAATTGCCTAACTGCTTTACTTAAGTACCCGATGAGACCTTGCATCTTCCACAAACCATACGATACCATACTATTTGTGCACCACACCATAACATATAATACCATATCATGCCACTTCACACTATGACATACAATATATAACACCACTCCACTCCACACCATAACATATCATGCCACCACACTATACCATATCATACCATACTACAACATACCATATTGCACATATCATTCCACATCAAGCCATAACACATCATTATGTAATGCCATTCCATGCCACACAATATCATACCACCACACAGTCACTATACCATACCATATGATATCGCACTACACCATGCCATTTTGCACCATAACATTCTACATCGTGCAGTAACATATCATATCTAATACCATTCCACACCACATATAACATATCATGCCACCACACTACACCATACCATATCATACCATACTACACCATACCACACTAATGAAACATTGCCAAACAGACCTAAATATGTTATTTGTCCAAAATTCTTCTTAACACACCAACCCAGGCACACATACATGTACGTAGACACAGGTACACACATACGTGCACACACATACGTGCACACACCAGTGTCACAACTATACACCTAAGCACACACATGCACACCTACAGAGACATATGCACACACCCGCACACACCCATACATGTGTACACACATGCGCATATGTAGTAGGAAGTGGTAGCCTAGTAGGTACACAGCATCAGTTTCATGGTTCAAACACTGATTTGAGTAACTTGAAGAGTTCGTGAGTTCAATTCTCATGCAGGGTGCAACGTTTCCTCTGAGAAATGACCCAATTTCTTAAAAATAGAAAACTATGAGGTGGTAACAATAGTCAAGAGGACAACAGTTACAGTGCATATTTTAACAGATTTATACTACTGGGACAAAGTCGGCCATGGGTCTCGTTGATGACCTTTTTTGGGGAATTCATCTCAAAAAAATTTGATGACCTTTTTTGGAATTTCTTCTTAATTTGACTACCTTTTTGAGGATTTTGCCCATGGGAAGCGACAAGGCGTTTTACTACTGGGACAAATCTTAAAACTCCTGCAACATTTGTCCCGCTAGTTATACAGTTTAAATATACATTGCCTGGGACAAATCAAATCACCCTAACTACTGGGACAAATCCTAAGACTACTGCATGGGACATTTGTCCCACTAGTTATACAGTTAAAATATGCCCTGAACAGTTAGCAGGAACGAAGAAGCAGCATTGAGGTTCTAGGTGAGTCAACGTTCGATTACCGCGTCTAGGTACGATATCCATACCTGGATCATAACAGAATAACTGGAGAAAATGTAAAGAAGAGTTAGTGAAATGATTTAGCGTCACAAGGATTTGGATTATGAAGAAAGGTTGAAGCGGTGTGAGTTAATAGTACAGAAAATTAGGAGCAGAGGATATCCGATTAAAGCCTATAAGATTATATCGTTGGACGATAGGCATTGCAATGGAACTGGCGACAAAAAAGGGAACTCGAGTCCAAAGATAGAAATCATTTAAGAAACCAAAAGGAACATTATGACAGATATTGTTAAGTGCAAGAGTTGTAAAGTTTGGAATGGGTCTGGATGACAGGATTGTCTAAGTGAACTTTATCACAGCTTTTGATGGGCTACTAACCTTTCAAGGTTAACTTGCAGTGGTTATAACACACTCAAAACCTATGTTATGTCACATAGTGTCATGCTATGTTATGCTATGTTAAATAAAAACATTCATACACATGTCTACATACACATACACGCATGTATACACCTACATACACATACCAACAGACACACACACCCTAATCGTGCTCGGCGAAAGACATCAAGGAAGTAAAATGGCCGATATGATTGTGACCCACAGCAGACCCTCTCAAGCGCAAACTTCGCCGTAAGCTTCAGCCGTAGATCTGTCATGCATAACCCAAAGACCGCAGAAATGTGGGCCG
>OY744615.1:10459614-10469614 GCA_963556255.1 Allolobophora icterica | reverse complement strand
ACCCATTGATTGGCTGGTTGCGATTGGCTCATTGACTGACCGGTTGGCTTACTGCATGGCTCCATGGCTCATTGACTGGCTTTTAAGCTGATTGGTTGAATGACTGGTTGGCTGGTTGGAATGTTGACTGATTGATGATGACTTTGTTGATTGACTGATTGGGTGGCTTGCTGGTTGACTCACTGAATTGCTTGTTTAATGACAGTTCTGTTGGCTGACTAAATGAGTGACTGACTGACTGACTAACTGAGTGACTGAACGAGTGACTGACTGACTAACTGATAGAGCGAGTGACTGACTGACTGAGTGAGTTACTGACTGACTGAGTGAGTGAGTGACTGAGTGACTTAGTGACTGACTGATTGAGCGACTGACTGACTGATTGACTGAGTGAGTGACTGACTGAGTGAATGAGTGACTGATTGACTGAGTAAGTGACTGACTGGCTGAGTGAGTGACTGAGTGAATGAGTGACTGACTGAGTGAGTGAGTAAGTGATTGACTGGCTGAGTGAATGAGTGACTGACTGACTGACGTCTTGAGTGAGTGACTGACTGGCTGAGTGAGTGACTGAGTGAGTGAGTGACTGACTGACTGATTGACTGAGTGAGTGAGTGACTGAGTGAATGAGTGACTGACTGACTGACTGATTGAGTGAGTGACTGACTGATTGAGTGACTGACTGACTGATTGACTGAGTGAGTGAGTGACTGAGTGAATGAGTGACTGACTGACTGACTGATTGAGTGAGTGACTGACTGATTGAGTGACTGACTGACTGACTGACTGACTGACTGACTGAGTGACTGACTGAGTGAATGAGTGACTGACTGGCTGACTGATTGAGTGAGTGAGTGACTGATTGAGTGAATGAGTGACTGACTGACTGATTGAGTGATTGAATGAGCGAGTGACTGAGTGGTCGAGTGAGTGAGTGACAGACTGACTGACTGGCTGACTGACCTACTTGCTGACTTATCTACTTATTTACTGACGGACTAGCTGGTTAATTCAGCCAAACAGCCTGGTTGATTGGCCGCTTGACTGGTTTCTTGAGATAGAAATCCTTGAAATACTGGCTAATCACGATTGAGAATCGATCCGACAACCTCTCTCGATCCTGTTGTCGATTGCTTTCAGAATAATTTGACTGAGTTCCACGATTTCGTCAATAACGAAAGGATTGACGGAGAGGATTTCATGGTAAGTGCTTCGCTTTGGAATAGTCGTTCAAAAGACTTGAATGCTTTTAAGAAGTGAAGTTGCAGATGGACACATTGGACAGGGTCAAGAATAATCACTGTCCAGTTCAATTCGTTCCGTCTGTTCTTTAACGCCATTCAGGTCTGAAGCTGATCCTCAACTCTTTCAACTTGCGTATATCCACCGTTGCCTGGCTTCTGGTTTTTCTGATCAATCGGATTCCGCCCTGGCTTCTCCAGTGGCTTAGGAGTCTCGATGGCTATTTCACTCTAAGCAACCATCGACTGAGGTCCTGTACTTTATGATTAGGTGCTATAGAAGTCATTAGATTGGTTTAGATTAGAGGATGAACTGAGTATTTCTGACGGCAAATAAGACTATTGTATTGTATTTAATGACAAATACGTTCAGTTCATTGTATTAACTTGTATTGTACTATATTGCGTTATATCATATTGTGCTTGTTTATTGTATTGTATAGTAATGTATGTACTGCATTGCATTAAATTGTTTTGCATTGTATATGACTGATCTGCCTATTGGCCTGATTACGGGTTTTAAAGCCATATCGGTCGATGCCTTGTGCATTATGCATTGCAACAGTGCTATAAAAGTTGTAGGTCTATTTAATAAAAATAATTATTATTTACTCCTACTTAATTTATTGACTCTTGACTTTTGGTTCCTGAGGTACCATTTCTACCTTGGGTAAAAATGAATTAAGGATGATGATAATAATAATATCGATAATGATGATGCTGCTGATGATATTATTACTAATGTTGCTGATGTTACTACCACTACCACAATGATTACCACTACCGCTACCGCTATTACTACTGCTACTATTACTGCTACTACTACTGCTACTACTACTAATATTATGCTACTACTACTGTTTCTACTACTACTACTACTCCTACTACTACTGCTACTACTCCTATCACTACTACTACTACTACAACTACCACTAATAATAATAATAATAATAATAATAATAATAATAATAATAATAATAATAATAATAATAATAATAATAATAATAATAATAATAATAATAATAATAATAATAATAATAATAATAATAATAATAATAATAACAATAATAACCATCTGCGAAGACTAGCCATTCTAAAACAACGCTCCCCTAATTTTGCAATCCTGAGGTATCATGCGAATCTCAGAGGAAAATAATAAAAATTCATTCCATTGGGCTACAGTCTGGAAGTCAGGATTAACAACCCCAAGTCTGCAAAACTTTACATAGTTTGGGCCAAATTGTTTGGATGAACTCTTTTGCGTTAAGTGGATTGCTGAAATCATAAGTCAGTCCATAAGTGTGTGTGTTTATGCACCTGTAGGTCCACTTAAGATCTCATTTGCCAAAGGCCGAGTTGCCCATAGCTTAAAGTAGCTGGTGTTTTAGAGCTGTATAAATCCCAATAATGAAGTCAGGGCGTATTGAGTGTCTCCTTTGCCCTATATCATGATGTCCCACATCTATATATGACCATTGAACTGTCAGTAGGCTTGGCTATAATTTATGAGACCTCGGTTTACCATTTCCGCCTCTTAGCTTCACGACATACCTCTAGAATAACCTCTTGAAGGTTGTCTCTTTTTATTTCACATTTATCATTGTCTTAATTTTATATTGTGTTGTCTATTGTTTAATTTAGACTTGCCATAATAACTCGTTTGCTTGACCTTAGTGAATTTTAATTCTGTAGAAACTCGACAAAGGACGAATCTCAAACTGCAAGAATGTTTCCAAGTCTAAAAGAGAGTAAGTCTAACAACGTTTTCTTTTTCCCCGGTCATCGAAAATACAGCTCGAAGCAAATCTTTCAATCGCTTTGCTAATATTGACATCGAGTGTGTAACGACATCTTGTGGCTGCCAGAGCCGTTCACGTTGAAGTTACCGTAGAGACATATTTAGAGTGTGTCGCTGATTTTAGCGATTGTACGACGATGACGAGCATATAGAGTCCTGAAGAAGCGGTTTAAAGGTGTCTAAAACAGAGAATAATGAGTTGCTTTGTCATTAGATGGTGGCGCGTAATATATACGGAAATGCTAAATTCTACTCCTATTACTACTACTAATAACAATGCTACTCTATGATATCAGCGCAGCCTTTGACACAGTAGACCACTCTATTCTCTTAAATCGGCTATCTATATCCTTCGGTATCTCTGACTGTGCCCTGTTATGGTTCCGCTCTTTCCTCTCTGACAGGTCCATATCTGTGGTCTTTGGATCACATCGTACTCCTTGGGCCACTACCTCCTATGGTCTCCCCCAAGGCTCTGTTCTTGCTCCTCTGCTCTTCATCCTATATACTTCGGACCTTGGGGGGATTTTCCAGCAGTATGGGGTTTCGTCTCATCAGTATGCTGATGACACCCAGTCTCTAATTCATGGTCCAGCCTCTTCTGCTGTCCAAATGGTCGAACGCATCTTAGCAGCAGCCTCTGCTCTGGATTCTTGACTTTCCTCTAATCGCTTGCGGCTGAACCCCGACAAGACTCAGTTTATCTGGCTCGGTGGTCGCCTCCAACTCAGCAAGATTGATTTTGAATCTCTACATCTTAGGTTTCCCCTCATTCAATTCTCCTGCTCTGTTCGTGACTTGGGGATTGTCCTTGACCCTACCCTCTCCTTTACTGATCAAGTTAACCTTGTATCCAGATCTTGCTTTTATCATCTACGCCAGCTCCGATCCATCCGCAAGTCTCTTTCATTTCATGCTGTTACTACACTGGTCCATGCTCTGATCTGCACTAGGGTTGACTTTGGCAATGCTGTGTACATTGGCCTTTCCTCCTCCAATATGCACAAACTCCAGACTATCCTAATGCTGCTGCTCGGCTTATAGGTGACATTCCTAAGTTTGCCCACATTTCTGCCTTTATCCGTGATTCCCTCCACTGGCTCCCTGCTCAACAGCGAATTCAGTTTAAAACCCCCACTCTCATGCGCAACTGCCTTACTGCCTCTGCTCCGTCTTACCTAATGAATTTTTGCAACCCAGTTTCTTCCTTGCCTGCGAGGGCTTCCTTGCGATCTTCGGCTCGCGGCCTTATGGTTGTCCCTCGCATGCGATCTTCCACGGCACAATCCAGAAGTTTCGCCTATGTTGGCCCCTCTGCTTGGAACTGTCTTCCCTTGTTTATCCGCCAAGAGCTTCTTGCCCTCTCTCCTCTCCAGTTCCGTAGACGCCTGAAAACTTTCCTTTTTGCCGGTGCCGGCATTGATGCGGGCTGAAAGCGCCGCTGATTTGAGTGGCGCTATATAAGTTTTCGGTTACAATTACAATTACAATTACAATTACTACTTTTACTATCACTTTCACCACCACAACCCACCACTATAACCATCAATAATAATAATATAAATAATAATAATAGTACAAAAAAGCATTAATAATAATAATAATAATAATAATAATAAATTTTTTTGCATCAGAAATGGTGTTATTCTGGAATGGCTTCTCCCTCATCAAGATTATTATTAATATTATTATTATTATTATTATTATTATTATTATTATTATTATTATTATTATTATTATTATTATTATTATTATTATGTATCTTTATTAATTCAAATCGACAAGCACACAGCAAGATCACATCAGAGGATGACAGTAAAATCAAGATCATAATAATAATATGATCCCTCAGGTGGTCAGAACTATTCCGGAGATATTATGGTGTTATTATGGAACAGCTTCTCCCTCTTCAAGATTCTGTTGGGCAAAGGTTCCTCGACATGCAATTGCATTAAAGCGTTGAATGGTGACAGAGAGGCGTTGGAAGAGATAGCAAGTCTCTCTGGGTTCTCCGGTAATTAACGTTAGACGTTTGCCCAGTTCTTTAACAAAGTCCATTCCGCTGGTGTTAATGGGGCCTAGAGTCTCGAAAGCCACAGGTACGAACAAGTGGTCTGCGAGTAGTTGGTTGTACTTGATGGTTTTTCTTGCAGCCGCCAGTTCCGCCGCTGCTCCGCCCTCTGCTGCAGTCACGTGAAGGTAGGATGGGGCCAATGTGTCGGATACAGTGGCATCCCATATAAGGCTGCGTCCCCGACGCCACGGAATCAGCGTCAATCCATCGGGGCGCTTTCCGTCTGAAAAATATATTATTATTATTATTATTATTATTATTATTATTATTATTATTATTATTATTATTATTATTATTATTATTATTATTACTACTACTACTACTACTACTACTACTACTACTACTACTACTACTACTACTACTACTACTACTACTACTACTACGACTACTGCTACTGCTACTGCTACTGCTACTGCTACTGCTACTACTACTACTACTACTACTACTACTACTACTACTACTACTACTACTACTACTACTACTACTACTACTACTACTACGACAACAACAACAACAACAACGACTACAGGAAAAGAAATAGCAATAGTTTTCCTGCTTTGCTTTCCTTGACTTTGCTGTGTTTTTATCGTTGATATCAGTCTCCTGTTGAGACGCCTAAAGGACCTTGAAAAAGAAAAGATGAAGGCGCAGAAGACCATAAAAGGGTGAGCAACATGCACATCATCTAAACTAGACGCACAATTATTATGTAGCGCCAGATATGTGATTTGATTAATTAATATATATTTAATACACTCACTACGTGCGCAAGGTCGGTAAATATGAATATACGATGCAAGACAGGTGTTGGCGGACAAATTGTCCAGGGTCTTTTAAAACGGAGTCTAATCAGCGGTCTCAAACCCGAAGTCGTTGTATTAACGACCGAGAGCACTACCGAATGGACCAGGGGCGTCTACACCATAGAAACCTTGGAGCAAATGCTCCATCCAAGAAATAGGGGAGGGGCATCTGTCAGTGTGTATACCACCATTTTAGAGGGAGGAGGAACAAAGAGGGGGGAAGAAGAGGGGGAAATTGGACGTTGCTCCAATGACTTTGGAGGGAGGGATAGACGCCTCTGATTGCACCTCAAACTAAACTTTCATGTAAGGCAAGGTATGGAAATTGTTCGTTTGATGCACGTATTTAGCCAATCACAATTGGTCTACAGTGTGGTCTTCATAGTTGAAGGATCCCTTGCTGTAATGCGTTACCAAGACAACACTTAGAGACCATCGCTTGATGCCGTGTGCATTATGATAACGACGCTTCAGAAGTTATTAGATTAGATCATAGATTAGATTTATAAGTGCTGTAAAATGCACTGAGTGTCCTCAGTCAACATCATAGTTTACGGTAAAGTCGAAGCCAACGACCTTGGAAGGCATAATGCGTAATTGATTCTCGATTACGCTACTAATATTAGGCTCTATTTAAACACCTTTAAATTGCTTTTCGCGACGCTATTTATACCTCAAATCCGTACACTGCTGGTCTTCCAATTATGGAGAAAGAAGGGGAGGGGCGACGCTAATCATTTTTGTTGTTATACAGCGATACAACTAATTTCCTTATCGTAATTGCCTTTCCTATTATTGCCTTCCCTGCCTTCTGCCTTCTATATATCTCTCCCCTCACCCTCACCCAGCACTGAAGCCCCTTCTGCGATACTGTTGCTATAGGAACAAAAAGAAGTCACGGCCTGTGGTGCAACATTCCAAAGGGCAAAACTTAATTAAAAATTAAAAATTAAACATTAAATTGAATTTAAAACTACGAGACGGACGATAATAAATAAATATAACAATAATTATAGGATATTAATGACAATTTCGACAATATAATTATAATGTTCAAACATTTTAAAGTTGTGTTGTTCGCATTGGTGGCTTCTGAAACAACCTTGAGAAAGTTGAAACTTTGGAGCAACGAGGAGAAGTTGAAACTTTTATTATAATATTAGGAGCGACAGAAGAACTTGGTCTAGGGTTGACAGATTGTTATTCTACCCCTGTGTTATCTATACTAGGGTTCCGAAGACAGTCAATGGTAGACCAGTTCCACCAGTCAACGTCCCCCCTCCTCCTGCCATTGCTCGCAGTGTCCCACCTCGACCGGAAGATGATGGTGAAGATGGTCAGTAGAACTGGTTCTGCTTCTCGGCTCCTGGTTCTGATTGCTCATGTATGTAACTGTTATTGAACATTTATATTGCGCCACTGAAAGAACAAAACAAATCTGAGGCGCTCTCAGCGTCGGATTTAGACTTGGCGAAACCTTAAGATAGAATTGGCAGATTCTTATATCCACCTCTGTGACTTGGAGGCCCCTTGTTAAAAATTGCACCAGAAAGTCTCACAACACTTGAAAACATATTATGCCTTTTAATTATTTAATAGCATGAACGGGTGTCACGTTTAATCTATCACAAGACCGTTCAGTTCGTGAAGAGTTCTGCCACTTAATTATAGGCTAGTTTTTATTCTCTGCGTAGTTGGCACCAACTCAGGCAAAAACAAAAGGAATTTGCTACACAAGCCGTTTTAAAAAGGTTCTACGTAATGTTTAAACATACATTACACATATTTTTTTAAGTCCCCCCAAATTCTGATTTTTATGCCCCTGCGGATAGTGAGGCCCTAAACATTGCGGAACCACGCGCACACGTAGAACCCAGCCAATGGATTCTCGTCGACAGATGGCAGGGATGTTGACAACATGTATACATGAAGTATTTTTATAGCGCCTAGTTATAAAAAAAAGTCTTCACATCCCTACCTGCGTGGCTAAGCAACGGCTCTAAACAGGAGCTACTTAAGGTAAGCAGAGATGCTTGGTCAGCCGAATCCTATGAAACAGACGCTAATTCAATGCAAGACTATTCCAAGAGAAGCTGCGCTACGCAAAAAAGCCCGGTGAGCTTGTACAGAAATGCAGAAGAGCGGAACCTGCAAGTCCCCACGGGCCTTGGAGCGTAGTGATCTGCGATCAGGCTGATTCGAGACTGGGACACAGAGGTCTCGTGTGTATGCCCAGAGTCCCAGCATGCAGATACATTTGGCATTGGCTGTAGATATACGAGTGTTCTCTTTACCCCAACCTTAGAAGTTGGAACCTTTTAGATTGCCTTTCGTCATTAAGTCATGTAAAACAGGTTTGGGATTGTAAATATAATTGCAACTTCGTATAGCACCACTTCAAGTGAAACAAATAAGCACTCCGAATGATTAACTTACTCCAATTATTCGTACATTACTTTACCTAACTTTATATAGGCATTTACTTTACATTATCCTCCTCACAATACCTTATTATGCTTTGCCTAGTGATATCTTACCTTTGGCTGCCTCAATTTACTTTCCTGATTAACGCATCTGATCTTACCCTACCTACCATTATTACTCTAAGCAATACCTTTAATCTCACCTTGTTTCAAGTAGTACGTATATATTTATGTATCAAGACCTCAATACAGTACATCACATAAGTAACTCACATTGTACATTAAAATGCACTTACCTTACCTTACAATAGCTTACCTACCCTGCGTTTTCTTTCTTTAACATACTCCTCTATTATATCCTACCATATCTGATCATACCTTAACATATTTTATCATATTTTGCCAAAACTTATCTTCTGTTTTTAATTGCAGAATTCGATGATGACGATGAATGGGTAAATGCCTCTTGTAGTTTTTAGTTTAAACCACATTATAATTATTACATTACTATGTATAAATTTACGGGGTGCTCGATAGGGTAGTGGTTAGCGTGCTGGACTGTCAGTCGAGAGGTCGGGGGTTCAAATCCCCACCAAGGCAGAAATTTGGTTCGAGATTTCTGCTCCACCTGCATCTCCTAGCCAGCTCAGCTATAACGAGTACACTGACCGTACATTGTCGGTGGGAAGATGAGACGGCGAGGGAGAGGACTGGTCACCCGCCCTCATATATGTCGAGGCTAAGAAAATGAAGTCGTTAACAGTTCATACCCATAGCTGCCTCAGGGCTAGCTTAAGGGACTGCTCTTCTTCTTCTTCTTCTTCTTCTTCTTCTTCTTCTTCTTCTTCTTCTTCTTCTTATCCTCCTCCTCCTCCTCCTCATCCTCCTCCTCCTCCTCCTCTTCCTCCTCCTCCTCCTTCTTCTTCTTCTTCTTCTTCTTCTTCTTCTTCTTCTTCTTCTTCTTCTTCTTCTTCTTCTTCTTCTGTTCTTGTAGCTGTATATAAAGACCTCGATAGCGTCGGGGTCAAGCCTGGAAATGTAGTCTGAGTCCAATCTAATCTAATCTAATAATTTCTGATCAAATCCAATCTGATCCAGTCTAATCTGTAGCACCGTTAGCCTCATTGATCAGGTCGTAAGTCGCTGGTCACTTAAAGTGAAACCACAATTGAAACTTATAACCCATTGGAGAATCCGTTTTCTCTTTATGTCATTTTCAGTCTCAACTTAGCCAAAACAATTTCTGCTGGATTATCCACAGCTTGTCCATTGAGGTGTTCCATAGTGTTTAGCGTGCAGGACTGTTAATCGAGAGTTCGGGGTTCAAATCCTCCGCCAGTGGCCCCTAGCCAGCTCAGCTATAAAGAGTAGGCTACATTGAGCGTACACTGTCGGTGGGAAGATGAAACGGCGAGAGAGATGACTGCATGGTCACTCGTCCTCATATGCCGAGGCTAAAAAATGAAGCCGCTTACACTTCATACCATACCCATGGCTGCTCAGCCTGCAGCTCAGGGCTAGGTTAAGGGATTGCTCTTCTTCTTCCTATCCACAGCGAGCTGTCTCTCCGTCTCAGCCTACTGACTCTATCACTGTTAGGCCGATTGCGGCTAGGTCTTGAAGCACCATCTGTAGATTCCTTGTGCATTCGACGGCGGTAA
>OY744615.1:10359614-10454614 GCA_963556255.1 Allolobophora icterica | reverse complement strand
TGATTGGTTGTTTATTGGATTTTTGGCTAATTGGTTGTTTATTGGATGGTTGGCCAATTGGTTGATTGGTTGGTTATTGGATGGTTGGTTAATTGGTTGGTTATTGGATGGTTGATTGATTGGTTGGCTTAATGGTTGAGTGATTGGCCGACTGATTGATTTGTTGGTTATTTGGTTGATTGGTTAGTTGATTGGCTTGTTGATTTGTTGACTTGCTGCTTGCCTGATCTGCTCTCCAGTCACAGCAGACAGTTTGTCAATGAGTGTGGTTGCTGATGTTTTCTAGGTTATACCTCCTCCTCCTCCTCGCAACGCCTCTCCTCCTCCTCCTCCTCCGATTTCTCGATCCGCTGGACCCAAGGTATTCACGATTTCTACGATTTTATAGAAAAGGTTTAGGATCAAAATGCGTGGCTCTGTTTGCATTATCATTTACAATCGTGCTTTTGTAGCTTCATCATTTGCATTATCTACCTTTATCGTCGTCATCATCATCATCACTACTATCATCGTCGTCGTCGTCGTTGTGGTTTTCTTTATCATCGTAATCGTTGTCGTAGTCGTAATCTCCAAACTTCTGAAGCGCCACTCGAAGGCCAAGGCACCAGCCTATTCACGCTCGCTGGACAATTGTGGGTGAGCAACTTGTCCAAGGTTGCTACTCAATGGCTTGAGGTAGAGTCGAACCTGCGACCTTCCGGTTACGAGGCACAGAATATACCGCTACACGACAGCATCACCGCGTCATTATCGTCATCATCATCATCATAATCATCATCATCATCATCATCATCATCATCACCATCATCATCATCATCATCATCATCATCATCATCATCATCATCATCACCATCATCATCATCATCATCATCATCATCATCATCATCATCATCATCACCACCATCATCATCATCATCATCATCAGCATCATCAGTTCCTGACTTCAACCATTTGACACCGATTGTTGCAAATACTAATCTTCATTCCTTGCCATGTTCATTATATTCTCCAGTTTTGTCCAAGGCGTTGATATTGTCTACCTGCCTTCCCTTGTTTCCATATCCTTAGAATCTTATATGCGGGATTCAGGTTCACGCATTCAGGACAAATTCAATGATCCTGAAATTATTACGATCTTATAAGGTTAATTTATTTTTAAGAAAACATTAAACATAAACAAAAAGTATTTGCTGTTATCAACATCATCATCACCACCACCATCATCATTGAGTTTTCTCTCTTTGATTTCTTCAGAATTCAGCTCCACCTGCTGTACGTGGACGAGCGGCCGTGCCAGTGCCAGTGCCGCAGCCTGATCTGGATGAATTGTACGAGGCGACCGACGATGTGGCGCAGGTGAACCAGTCATCAAGTGACTAAACCGTCAAATAAAATTCCATAATTAGGGCCTAATTATACGAGTAGATTAGCAAACAGTTAGTCGTCACTACGTTCTGCTCAGTCCCTTAAGTCACATCCTTCACAACGTAAGACCTTTTACAATTGTGTATCCATTGATTAATACATTCATCCAAAGCACTTAGCCTATATTTATTTTATTTATTTTATTCCTTATATTTCTATAGCGCCTCTCGAAGTCAACCACTACTCAGAGGCGCTCCCGACTACAGCATTTGATACTGTGCCGGAATTTTCACGCCGAAGCGCCACGAGCAATTGCGAGTGAAGGACTTGCCCATGGTCCGTACGCAGCGGCTAGAGTGGGATTCGAACCTGCAACCCTCCGGTCACAAGGTGCCGAACTTACCACTGAGCCACCACGCCCCACAAAGTGATATAGGTGACATTGACCTGATTTTGACTTGGTTTTGTGCGCCATCGCTTGACGCCTTGAGCATTAGACACCGGTGCGATAGAAGTTATTAATTACAATTATCATAACGAATGACATAGGTAAATGAGTAGCCGTCCATTAAATTCCTAACAATTAACCGGACTATTACAGAGGTGTGCACATGAATACGCAAATAGCCAGATGACCCAATACGTAACTAAATACTCAATCGAAGAGACTATATATAGAAGGATGTATACATGCAGTGAATATCTTGCTTAAAATCTTCCGTCATCGTTGCCACCGCCCACGTCATCAACTCATCATCACGGCATCATCACCATTATCATAATCATCATAACTGTAATAATTATTATTGGTATTATTATTATTATCATCGTCATCATCATCATCATCATCATCATCATCATCATCATCATCATCATCATCTCGTAACCGTAACCGTAACTCTAGAATTTCAAAAGTGCTACTTAAAAGTTGAGAGCGGGGAACTTACTTATTCACGGGCGCTGCCTCAGGGCAGAGGCGTTGTACGAAGGTACCAAGCGAAGAAAAAAATCCGGTAACGAGCAGGGCTGTAGTGGTAAAATTAGAGGTGAGTACACGCTACCGGTTAGTTTTCCGAAACAAATTAGAGGTGAGTATACGCTAACGGTTAGTTTTCCGAAACAAATTAGAGGTGAGTATACGCTAACGGTTAGTTTATCGAAACAAATTAGAGGTGAGTATACGCTAACGGTTAGTTTATCGAAACAAATTAGAGGTGAGTATACGCTAACGGTTAGTTTATCGAGACAAATTAGAGGTGAGTATGCGCTAACGGTTAGTTTATCGAAACAAATGAGAGGTGAGTAAAAATATTTTGTGAGGTGAGTATACGGTCTCTAGAGGTAAGTACACGCTGTATACCCGCATGTACCCTCGACTACAGCCCTGGTAACGAGAAAGCAGACCGAGAGGATGAGATAAATGAACTCTTACAGGGGATTGTGTTTATGTTGAGGGACGAGTTCATGAGGTCCAATGCACCCCAAGGGCAGACCAACATAGCACCAGTCAATCCTACTACAAATAAAAGCATGAACAAAGGCAATTGCAGCATTGGATGAAAGTAAAGAAAAATAGGTTTGGAAGTATTGGGGAGAGTGAATTGAATACATTCAATCGTCACCATCATCATTGTCATCATCCTATCATTCGGCTTTTGACGATCTTTTATCATTGTTTTCCGCATCGTCATCATTATCGTCATTATTGTGATAGCGTAACAACGTTTTTATTGAAAAGCGTTTTGTTGTTACAGCTAAGCAGAGAACCGGCCCAAGAAATCTATGACAATCCCGATCAGAACGAGGTAAACCATCTTTCAGACTTCATCGCAATTTATTGACTTAGTCGTTGATTTTCTGATCACTTAAATAGTTGATTGATTGAATTGATTGAATTGATTAATTAATTAATTAATTAATTAATTAATTAATTAATTAACTAATTAATTAATTAATTATGGAGTGAATAAAGGAATGACTATCCAAATATTTGTTTAGTTCTTCCCTTTATTTACTCCTTTATTTATCAACCACCATTGCTGTTTTTATACAAACACTAATTTACTCAGCGCAATAATATTGCAACTTATTTGTAACGAGAAAACTTATTAGAACTTTGTAACTATAATTGATCGATTCGTTCATTCATTAGTTTATTCATTTCTTCGTTTGTTCATTCATTATATATTACTAGAGTATTTGCCCGTCATATTATGACGGCAGTGTAGGCCTATATAATTATGTCGTTGGTTAAAATGCTCTGATCATATTACCCGTCATATTATGACGTCATATTATGACGGCAGTGTAGGCCTATATAAATGTATCGTTGGTTAAAATGCTCTGATCGCCGTCGTCACAAGCGGTTTCTGTTTCACAATAGAATAGAAACCGTTTGTGACGTAGCGTTCTCCGACAGACACACGCTATATGGATATTATATTTATAGATTTTATGCTTTAATTCATTCCTTCATACATTCACTCGTTTGCTTACCACTATTGCTAAATATTTATAACTACAGTTGCTGCACTCTTAACGTTAAATTTGTTTACAAGAAGCCACCTTCTCTTCTCTCTTGTCGAGAAGCACGTGCTCTTCCGCCAAGACCCTCATCCGAGGTCTATGAAGATCCAAAAGAACAGGTTCGTGTTTGGTTCCAACTTGTTCTGACTAACTCTAGAAATTAAATAACGTCCAACGTATATTCCTCTTGTGCGCTCGTGATAGCTGAATGCAAAGCGCGCTCGGCCTATGAAGAGTACGGGTATCTGGAGAGTATGGGTTACATCCTCCACTCAGGCGGTCACTGTGTAAGGACCTTCAGCAAATCCTTCACGCAGAATTTCTCAGCACCGTCGATATTTTGACTTTTGGTCTTGTGTGCTCTTCAGAACATTGGAAGGAGGGCAATATCAAATGCAGTCGTGTCTTTCTATTTTATGAAATCAGTATGAGATAAATGTTAGAAGTAGGTAAGGCAGGAGAAGGTAAGGTACATCAAGGCAAGGTACATTATGGTAAGGTAAATTTAGAATTGAAAGTGTAAGAGAGCTTAGATAATGTAAGTTATTGTAAGGTAAAGTTAGAAAAGGAACATAGTATACGATAACCTATATAGATAAGGCAAGTTACATGTGAGTCTTGTGAGGTATGGAGTAAGACCAACGAAGTTAAAATATGGCAGCTTGGCAAGGCAACATAAATTTAGGAAATTCAGTTAGAGTAAAATAGTGTAACGTAAGTGAAGATATGGTACATTAAGCCAAAATGATGGTAGAAAGTTATGGTGAGGTAAGGTAAAATTACGAAGTGATGTCTTCCTCCTACTGTTAGAGTTCAGTAGTCTGTGGGAGTCATAACTGTCGCAATTTGCTGTCCTTTTCAGTCGAGGTTCTCATTCCGGGAACTCCCATGAATGGTTTCTTCTAGAGAGGCGCTATAAATTATATATATATATATATATATATATATATATATATATATATATATATATATATATATATATATATCACCACTGGCGTAAACTTGTCCAAAATATTGGGGTGGGGAGAGATTTGGTTATTCATTCTACACTTTTTTTATTGGGTGTGCAGTCCATCTCAATCAATGGGGGTACGAGCCCCGGCTGCCCCCAGAGTCTTCGCCTATGTATATCAACATACTAACAATGCAATAAGCTAACAATATAGTCAATAAAACCAACTCAACTGCAGGAAGCTAATTCAGATGTAATATAATTACAGGAGCCTGCTGTTCCAGATTACGAATCGGTTGAAGAGGTGAAAGCCAAGATGGTAAGTAATAAGTCTTACAGAAATTCTCCCTAATTTAAGACTTCTACAGCGTCGTTCGTAACGCACTATAATTAATCAACGGTCACTTCCAATTAAACACCGCATTCCAAAACCACAATTATAGTGGTAGACACTGCGTCCGTACATAAGACGAGCCTTTGGGAGAGTTATCCATCCTTTATTTGTCTCTACACTTCTCTCTCACTCTTTCTCATTCTTTCTGTCTGTCTTCCTGGTTGCACATGTCTTTGAATCATCTTTGAACATCTGATTCATCCTACAAACACGTCATAACTTTACCTATTGCAATATCTGCGTCTGTCTTTCGAAACTACAACTATTACTTTTCCACAATTCCTATCCATGCTACTTCTACTACTACTACCATTACTAATACTGCTGCCATTGCTACTACACATATATGGGCAGAGTTTCCTATAATAGCTGTCAACAACGTCGTAATCGTAATTGTAATTGCATTATTGCAACATCATATAGCGCCTTTTTCAACTCCGTATAGGTGCTTCCGAGTTGACAGCACTATACCATAATTGAAGGGCATGGTCTTCAATAACTTGAGAACAGGAAACTGCAAATACTAAGAGGTATTCGTGTTGGATTTTGTGGACAATTTCAGGCTGCTCCTCCACCTCAGAGAGGGGGTCGCGCAGCCATTCCTCCACCACCGCAACCAATTTTATACGTAGAAAGTGAACCGGTGAGACCTACGTGTTTTTTTCAATAGACTTTAAATTCAATGTCTGCTATGGCCCATAACATTTGTTGACCAACAGTCATTTTCTATCAGTTAATACGATTTTTGTTATTGGATGACTATAATTATTACTCATCAAATCAACTTTTTATTGCTCACCGCCTTATTTCAATATAAACAACGTTTACACATTGCGACAAGACATGTGCAGTTCTAGTGACAAATGGTAATACCCTAAGGAACTTCAGGTTCTGCTAGCAAGGTACCCCTAATACATGTGTGTATCAGTCGGTCTAATTTATATACAGTGATTAGCAGTTTTTACTTACACATCATTTTGACAAGTTTTATATTTCACACAGTATATATATATATATAACTCGACCATTAATATTGTGTGTTTATTTATTTTCTTACTTTGTCTAGAAGATTTACAAAGTTTACATGTGTGATCTTAATACTAATCTGATCTTAATCCTAATCTAACCGGACTCAGGTCTTCATTTGGCATCTTGGAATAGCCCTCTGACATGTAATTACCTCTTCCCTTTGCCTATCTCGCTGCATCAGTTCTAAACACCATCCACCGTAGCCGTCTGACTGCATGTCTTCCTGCCTGACCCCTTGGACCTTGACCTGCAGCCGATTCTGACTGTACCTGCCTATTGATTTTGTTTTGACTGAGCTCACTGGTTCCCGATACTTGCTTTGTTCGATGTAGGAATCTCGAGATTACGATTAGCAGTCTTGTTGTCCTCGAGACCAAGGTCTTGGTCTCGAGTGCACTCGAGTTCGTTTTTAAAAGTCTTGGTCTTGGTCTTGGTCTCGAGGTTCAAGGTCTTGGTCTTGGTCTTGGTCTTGAGGTTCAAGGTCTTGGTCTTGGTCTTGGTCTTGAGGTTCAAAGTCTTGGTCTTGGTCTCGCAAGACCAAGACCAAGACCGGCTGTTAATAGGAACAGTCATTTAACAGAACTCAAGAATTCTGTATCAAGCCTGCTTGCATCATACGACCAATATCTATGGATGGATACAAGTCATGTTGGTCAGGAAAACCCATTGGCAGCAGCAACAGTTATCCTGTATCAGACCGTATGACAAACCATGGGAAGATTTCAAAAGGACTCACTATCTGTACATTTAGCCTACATCCAGTACTTGAAAAGCTACTCTATGTGTGTCATCGACTTCAGCACCTGTAGAACGTATTTTTTCACATGGCGGAATTTTTATGAGGCCCACCAGGCACGTCTTGGTCAGAAAATTCTGAGTGAATTGGTTTTTATAAAAATTAATACAAAAGGCATTTTGTATCAGAGTTTGCATGAAGGACTTTTGAATACAAATTCAGATTTCTCTGCAGTTTGCATTTAAAGTTAATTTGCTTGAATAAAATAAAAGACTCGTGTTTTCATTAAAATAGTGAATATTCCGACTTTAAAATTTTTAGAAGTCTTGACCTGATTTCGATTTTTTGGGTCTTGGTCTTGGTCTTGGTCTTGGTCTTGGTCTTGAGGTTCAAGGTCTTGGTCTTGGTCTTGGTCTCGAGGTTCAAGGTCTTGGTCTTGGTCTTGGTCTTGAGGTTCAAGGTCTTGGTCTTGGTCTTGGTCTTGAGGTTTAAGGTCTTGACAACAAGACTGACGATTAGTCTCTTCTAAAGTTTCTGTCAACGTTGTTCAGATACTCATTTCGGCTGCAACTACAGTCATGTCTCTGTATTAATATCTCACTGGTTTGTTTAGACTCAAGCTCCTTCCGCCGTACATAAACGAGCACCAGTTCCAGTGCCAACTGATGATTCGGATGACATGTACGAGGCGACTGATTCCGTGGTATAGCTTCTTCACCTTCGTCAGCGTCACCTTTTCCTCCTCTACTTCCTCTTGCAAGATATTCTGGTATATTGTACGTGGTGTATTTTTTTAAGATGCCACCGCCGCCGCCTGCTGGCAGAAGTTCAAACGGAGCAAAGCCAAGAGCGCTTCCACCGCAACCAGTACAGGACCCGGACGATGAGTTGTACGAAACAACACCAGTGGATGAACCACAGGTACAAGCTTGAAATTCGTTAACTCAAGTAAGTAAGGGTGACATGCTAAGGATATGCCACGCTTACCATACACCTTACCTCATTTTATCTTTCCTTACTTTAGCTTACTCATTCATCAATTGGCTTTCTAGTCTGGCTAAAAATCTAAAAGTAATTAATTGGGTAGATTAGCAATGGTTTGGTCTATTCAGAGCTTCAAGTCGGTATCGAGTCTGATTATTTATGTGTTCATTATGTGTTAAATCAGACGAATGTTTAGATACCCAGCTAAATATCTGGTGTCTCTGCCAGCATGTCAACATTTCTCGGTCCGTCAGTTTATAAATTTAACTTATAATATTTTGCAGAGGAAGGATAACTTTACCCATGTGGGGCGTGGTGGCTCAGTGGTAAGTTCGGCGCCTTGTGACCGGGGGGTTGCAGGTTCGAATCCCACTCTAGCCGCTGCGTACGGACTTTGGGCAAGTCCTTCACTCGCAATTGCTCGTGGCGCTTCGGCGTAAAAATTCCGGCACAGTATCAAATGCTGTAGTCGGGAGCGCCTCTGAGTAGTAGTTGACTTCGAGAGGCGCTATAGAAATATCCGGAATAAATAAATAAATAAATAATTTAACCTAAATTAAGCCAACCTAACTTGCATCGATCCACTTACCCAGCCGGCATGCCCACTTTCCCCAAGCCGAGGAGACAGCATGGTGCTTCGGCGGAAATCGTTAGTGGTGGCGATCGTGGTTGGTGCGGAAGTAGAACCAGGATACGATAGCTTCAAGATTTCAGTTGTGAGTGGAAAGCTGCAGGAGAAAGGTTAAGCGGAGGGAATGGTGAAATTTCAGACGAGAGAGGAGGATGGTGGAGCTCTTTGGGGAGTTCATTCCAAAGAGCTGATGCAACGGAGGCTAAGAGCTGTTACATAATTTCAGAGAGGAGTCGGCCTACAGGCCAAGTGCTCAACTGCTTAGACAGCAAAGCACATGTTTTCAAAAGACACGAGTACCTGCATATCTTGTTTCTTTTTCTTGGACATAAAATTCACTAACTGTGGTTCAACGAGCTTAATGAAATTAAAATTTATTAACTCGTTTAAATCCTCATTTCTCAGTCTTGTCATGTAGATCTCATATTGTAATTTAAGTAAACCTATCATAATTAATGAAGTCGTTAATATTTAATGCAAAACGCTGCATTTCTGAGTTAGCTTAAGGTAAGGTAAGGTGAGGGCAGAAAAGGAAGGTATTGTAAGTTTTTTCTTTGTCCTCTTGTTATTGTTCATTTTCCTCCTCCTCTCCTTTTAATCCTCTTTCTTATCCTCCTCCTTCTCTTCGTCATTATCGCCATGATTGTTTTCAGCTTCTTCACCTTCATCAGCGTCACCTTTTCCTCCTCTACTTCCTCTTGCAAGATATTCTGGTATATTGTACGTGGTGTATTTTTTTAAGATGCCACCGCCGCCGCCTGCTGGCAGAAGTTCAAACGGAGCAAAGCCAAGAGCGCTTCCACCGCAACCAGTACAGGACCCGGACGATGAGTTGTACGAAAAAACACCAGAGGATGAAACGCTACAGGTAGAAGCTTGAAATTCGTTAACTCAAGTAAGTAAAGGGTGACATGCTCCTTAGTGGGATATGCGACGCTTACCATACCTTACCTCATTTTATCTTTCCTTACTTTAGCTAACTTAACCTCTAAATTACCTCACCTTACCTCACTTCATCTAAACACCTTACCTTGCCTTATTTACGCTACTTTATCTTGTTATACCTTCCATTCCCTTACCTCACCTTTCATTACCTTTCTTTATCTTACCCTACCTTGCTTTATCTTACTTTACCTCTTTTTTGCTTTACCTTTCCTCACTTTATCTTAACTTATCTTTCCCACCTATCTTACCTTATTTTACTTTATTTTATCAACCTTCCTTCCCTCACTTTATCTTTCGCTACCTTACTTTATCTTACCTTACATCTCTTCGTTTTATCTTACCTTTCCTCGCCTTTCTTGACTTCTTCTTTTCTTACCTTCCATTCCTTCCTTCGCCTTACCTGTCCTTACCTTGCTTTACCTTTCTTTACCTTACATTACCGTTCTTTGTCTTATCTTTCTTCACTTCAGTCCTTCGCCCGACACTGGATACTCTTATACCAAATTCGGCTGTTTGCTGACAGACGCGTGTAAAGTAAACTCCAAATTTCTAAAGCGCTACTCTGAATCTAAACGCAGAGCACCAGCTTACTCACGAGCGCTGCGTCGAGTCAGAGGGGTTGTCCAGAGATATCAAGTGAAGATTCAAGTAAGGTAAGGTGAGGAGAGGTAAGGTAAAGGTGTGTTTGTATACAACTGGCTGAGCATGAGCGCCGCCAGTCACTTAACAAGGTAGTTCTGCGGAATCCGTTAAGAAGATGAAACGTAGTGTAGTTTTTCAACCCGCACGTAACGTATAGCTAAATATAACAATGCTATACAATGCTATTTAGCATAGTATAGTATGGTATGGTGTGGTGTGGTGTGGTGTAGTGTAGTGTAGTATAGTATAGTATAGCATAGCATAGCATAGTATAGTATAGTATTAGTATAGTATAGTATAGTATTAGTATAGTATATATTAGTATAGTATTAGTATAGTATAGTGTAGTATAGTGTAGTATAGTGTAGTATAGTATAGTGTAGTATTGTGTAGTATTGTATTGTATAGTATAGTATAGTATAGTATAGTATAGTATAGTATAGTATAGTATAGTATAGTATAGTATAGTATAGTATAGTATAGTATAGTATAGTATAGTATTGTATTGCATACTGTTTGCCGGTTCAGGGAATTTTCGCAGAAGAATTTGATTCACAAAACCTCTCCTAAGAACAATAATCACCGCTGGATGATTTTTCTCATGTTAATTCGCTGTTGGGAAAGTTAACCCTATTGCAAACAATTGCCAATACCAACGGTCGATACTTTGGCTGTAGAGCAATTAAACGCAAAACTCTCTGCAGTACCTTCCCTTATTACAAGATTTTGCGTTTCATTTGTTGAAGATTCCGCCTTCGTATGCTAGCAATTCGAACGCAACAAGGCATAGAGCGCTTCCACCTCAACCAGTACATGACCCGGATGTGAATCAGGTCCACGATGCAACCGATGAACCACCACAGGTAGAAGCTTCACATTCAGTAATTGGAGTAAGTAATTGGAGTAAGTAAATGTGGCATGTTCCTTAGTGCAACATTCTACCCTTACCATGCCTACTCTGACCTTACATTTCATTACCTTACTTTATCTTACTTTGCCTTACCGTATTTCCAGGGCTGTTACAGTAGTCGATGGTATACGCGGGTATACAGCGCATACTCACCTCTAGACAGCGTATACTCATGGCTGTAGCGAGGGTATACGCGGGCATAAAGGTCATCAATTTTTTCAGGGACGAATTCCTAAAAAGGTCAAGAATTTTCTGAGAATTCCTAAAAGGTCAAAAAAAATTTCGGAGACGAATTCCTAAAAAAAGGTCATCACTTTTTTGAGGGTGACACCAGCCCTAGTGACGCCGCTTCTCACCGGTAGCGTGTAGGGCCTATTCACCTCTAATTTGACCACTACAGCCCTGCGTATTTCACCTTACCTTCCACAACCTCAACTTACCTCATTTCGCTTTATCTTACCTTACCTCTCCTTTCCTCACCTTATCTTACCTTATTTGCCTTACCTTTGCCTTATTTTTCCTTAATTTACCTTGCATTTCCTGACCTTACCTCATTTTGCTGTCTTACCTTACCTTACTTTATCTTACCTTACCTTTCTTCACCGAATACCTTACCTTATTTACATTTCTCTACCTTACCTTACCTTACTTTACCTTTACCTTATTTTACCTACCTTACCTTCCGTGACCTTAACTGACCTCAGTTTGCTATATCTGACCTTACCTTGCTTTATCTTACCTTCTCTTACCTTACCTTACCTTGTTAACCTTTCTTTACTTTACCTTACGTTACCTTACATTGCAACATCTTCTTTTTATCTGATTTTACTGTAATTTTACCTATCCATTGTATTTTACCTATCCATTGTGTTTTACCCATCCATTGTATTCGCTGTTCTTCCTTCAGATAAACAAGAAACGTGAAGATTCTCCTCCGCAGAAACCAGATAAACTACAGTTAGGTTAGTCTCTGTGTTGTCTGTGTGTTTGTCGGACTGTCTGTGTGTGTCTGTTCGTCTGACTGCGTGTGTGACTGTGTAATTGTTACGAGGACGACGCCATTAAATTGCTGCGATTGACTTGATTGGATGAGATCAGAGCGGATTATAGTGGACTGCGTTGGCACGAATTGGATTTGAATGAATCGGAACAGATTAGATTTCAATAGAACAGATTGGATTGGATAGGATTAGATCAGGGATGGCGAACCTATGGCACGCGTGCCGAAAGTGGCACGCGTTGAAATTTTTTGGGCACGCAGAATTCAGAGCGTCCCCCAAATTTCAAACTTAGAAAAATACACAATTCTTGTAGGAATCCACATTTTCTTCTTTGAAGGATGTTAATTTAACACCAGTCAAAAGCAATCTTTGAAATAACGTTTTTAAGTAATTTTTACGCTTTGTTAAGTAAAACCTATATGGGAAAAATAATTATATATACTGTGCAATATTCCGAAGGGCACGCGACGGTATTTTTAAATATGATTTAGCACCATTTTGGCACGCGCCTTAAAAAGGTTCGCCACCCCTGGATTAGATTATATTAGAATAGATTAGATTAGAAGAGAAGAAAATGGCTTGGTTTGGATCGGAAAATTACGGGCCTTAAAGTTGAGTGACTGAAAACAAAAAGTCAGACATTTTGGTGAAGTGAAACTTTTGAGAGCTAAGAAAAAAGTCTTAAGAAACTTTGTGAAAGAAAAGTAGTGTGGCTGAAAGGTGGTCGTTCAAATCGTTCACATGCAATGCTTTGATAACGGTAAAGGTTTTCCTCTGTCTCAACTACGATTGCTCGCCATCTCAACCTATAGATATACTCTTTCTCAAGTTGTGGTTTAGCTAGTGAATGCATTTAATTACACGGCTCTTCTGTCACCTGCCTGCATAACATGAAACAGATTCGGCCGAAGTATAACTTCTAAGCATATTCAGTACAACATAAATGTAAGGTTAGTGTTATTATAACCGAACATTTATATAGCGCCGTCGAGCTCAGCGGCGCTCTCAACCCGCATCAGTGCCAGACAAAGGAAGGGTTTCAGACGTTTACGGAATTGGGTAGGAGAGAGGACGAGGAGCTCTAGGCGAAAAACAAGGGAAGACGTTTCCAAGGGGAGGGACCCACGTAAGCGAAGCTCCTGGATTGGGCCGTAAGACGACGCATGCGGGGGACAACCAAAACACCACGGGCCGAGGATCTCAGGGAGGCCCTCGCAGCCAAGGAAGAAACCAGGGCCTGTTAAGTCAATTTCTTATTTAGAAATGGAACTTATTTTGAATAGTTAACAGTAAAATACAACTTATTTTGAATATTTAAACCTGAAATGCAACTCATCTTGCATATTTACCCTGAAATGCAACTTATTTTTGATATTTAACTCTGAAATACAACTTATTTTCTATATTTAAAAAATGAAGGGATATTTTTAACTCTTTCTAATAAGGGGTAGAAAAGTTGTAACACTTGAACTTTTTTAATACTTTGGCATTTATTGGTATTTGCTATCACAACGTAGGGAACAAGGTATTCGGTGGAGTTCCTCCCGTCGGCATCGGGGTGGAAAGTATTGCTGTGCGAGATGCTAGGAATAGACTGCGAAAGGCTATTCCCAACGATCTCAAAACGGAGGCAAAAGACAAGCCCACTGTTAACCCTGATGAACCAAAAACCGTTGGTGGCATTAAGCAAATGTTCCAAGGTAATTTCTTATAAATTTGTGTGTGCTCCTTCATCATCATCATCATCATCATCATCATCATCGTCGTCGTCATCGTCATCGTCATCGTCATCGTCACACTCATCATCATCATCATCTTCTTCTTCTCTTTTTTTCTTCACATTCTTCTTCGCATTCTTCTTCGCATTCTTTACCATTACCACGATCACCACCATTAACACCACTACTACAACACCACCGCACAAGTTCCTGACTCAAGACTCAAGCAATTTGTTGGCGAAGAAATGACCTTCATAGCCTCTGATAACCTATGCAGTTCACATAGTCGTCCCTTGTTTCTCTTTCCTTCGAATCGTGCATGTAGTGAGTTGCGTTGGATTCGGTCACCTGGCATTCTGACCATCTGAGTGATGATCTGACCAAACCATCAGAGTCTTTGCTAAACGAATATATTCAGCAGAGTTGTCTCCATGTCTAGAGACTGTTGTATTGCATAGTCTCTAATTTTTCAGCCTTGAAATTCCTGCAATTGCTGCACCCAACTCAGATCTCTTGTGAGGATTCTGTTTTCACCTTACTTTCTTATTTGTTCAGCGTTCTGATAGATATGGACAAATGGGACAATGTATCAATATTATTTCATTTGTTTCATTTCTTATTTGCCCCTATTCTTACCCTTTCTCTAATGCTTGTGAAGTAATTTCCACTGCCTTTGTAAGCTTAGGCTATGATAGCTGCTTATAAAATCCTTCTTCACTCGAGAGGCTGTAAGCGTGGGCGTTGTTAACCCAGGCGTCGTCCGAGGGAGGTTTCTTTTCATGCTCTTAACCATTTCATTTTAATAAAGAAAATGCTTACTATTATTATCTGTGAATGGATGTTGTGACTTTTGTGACATAGCTACCGGAGATAAATATAATCAGCAAGAGGAACCAGAAGCTAGATATATTAGAACAAGATTATTAGAACAAGATGCCAGCAAGTAATGGATGACCATTTATCACTGAGGTGCTACCAGGCAGCAACTGACTTTAGATTTGTTGTCGTAAACTGGAACACAGTAGCCGATTAGTTACAGCGCTCGCAGTGTGACGTTGTGAGCAGGGGTTCGAGCCACCTCTCTGTGTAGGGGACTGTGTAGCGACCTTGAGCAAATCCTTCACCCACAATTGTTCAACGCCATCGATTAATGCTTAGGTTAATTGCTGTATAAGTTGAAGGTGTTTTATAGTTTCATTATTTTTTCTTAAGTATTTGCTTATGTGTTTGTGTCCAGAGAAGGCGAAACTTCAAACTCCAGTCAAGCCATCGAAAGCGACTCCCCTGCCTCCCCCAGCTGCAAGGACAGCAGTCCTTCCTCCGTCTACCTCGACAACTGAGATCAACGCCCCTGGGGCACCAGAGCCACCCAGACCTCGCCAGGGGAGGGCTCCACCACCCGGGCCACCCGGAGGCCCACCCGAGAAAGTTAACAGTAAGACGCTATCTTGATAGATATAACCGTGTTAAATTAACATCAGCGTCATGAAAATGATCATGTTAACAATATCGTCACCAAAAGAATAAGGTTAAAACCATCGTCATCAAAATAATCATGTTTAAGAGCAAAGTATCATGATAGGGGAATGAGCTGCATGGTCGTCCATGCTAAGATGCACTAAGTTAAGATTATTGTACAATTTGTACTGTAATTCATAAATCGTAAGCTCGAAAATGTGTCGAGTGCTACTTAAAGGTAAGCTCAAGTCACCAGCCTCACTAGCGCTGCGTCGGGCCGGATATGCAACACTGATTCAGGGGTGGCTCTGGTGCCCCAGGGGCGTTGATCTCAGTTGTCGAGGTAGACGGAGGAAGGACTGCTGTCCTTGCAGCTGGGGGAGGCAGGGGAGTCTACCTATGCCATGGTCCTACGCTAATTGCAAGGGCACTTCGCGCTCGCCTGTTGCTTCTGATCAGACGGCATCTTTGCTGGGGGTACGCCAGCACTCAATTTTTTTTACCTGGGGGTACAATAAAAATAAAGTTTGAGAACCCCTGAACTAGTGCATTGTACAATTGCTCAGTGCCATTGATGTTCTGTCGTATGTTCTTGTACGCACTTCTGAACTTTGCAAGGAGGGCAATATCAAATGTAGTTGCATTATGTTGTATTATTTATCGGATGTATTCAATCACAATTGAAATTAATCCACACTTTCTATGACACATCATGTTCAAAGACGCAAGGAATGATATAAAAAAGCAGCGCTACAAAAGTCATTAGATTAGATTAATGTGACGTCATACAGAAATACCTTGTTTTCTATGTTTTTTCTACGTTTAATAATGATCTATTTCAGGTCCTGCGGTTGTTGCCTCGCCTGTTGCAGACCCGGTGAGCAAATCTAGAATTCTAGAGGATAAATGATTGACCATGACGTACAGGTTCAGGATGCGAATCCCGGTCAAAAGAAAACTGTTTATTTAAGCGACCGAAACAAATAAATTTCTTGTAATTTTTTTCAGACTAAATGTCCCCTTAGGATGTGTAATGCTCTATGTCCTGGACACATAATGTTAGTAACATAATAAAAGACTATTGAACATTATTAATTCTTAGGGAATTAATAATGCTCAATAGTTTTATTATTGTAATTGTAATCGCGAGTATTTTTATCACCTTTAATCTATAATGTACTGTTATCTTAAGGATACAGTGCTTAGTTATCTTGAGACACAAATTACTTAAAGTTATAATGTTCAGTTATCTATAATGTTCTGTTATCTAAAGATGAAAATGTTCTGTTGTCTTAAAACTCTTAAAGTCTAATGCTTTGTTATAAGAATGTAAAATGCAAAATGTAACATCAAGATATGATGTTCAGTTGTCCTAGGGTAACTGTCTTGTTCTGCTTACTTGTATGCGTAGACTGATATCACAACGCAGCCTTGGTATTTTGGTGACTGTGGACGCCTCACAGCCAATAAAATCTTGGAAAAATCTACAGAGGTTAGTTCAGTTACTAAAGAGTTTAAATGCGAATGTATAACAGAGTTATTTCGATATAACGCTAGGCTGATATGACTGCACAAGAATATAGCAACAATTCGATGTGGCCCCGGTGGTGGAGCCATCTCCTGGTGATGTCAGGATTGACCTGGTGTCACAGGGACGACGCTCTCGGTTGCCGAGGGAGACGGAGGGGCGGACGACTAGTGTCTGTGGCCGGGGTGGCAATGGAGTCGTTCTCGATACCTTTACTGCGGGTTGAGGTTGCGCTATCGCTAGGAAGGCACAACCAACTATTTAAAGAAAACAGTTATAAAACCAAAATACAACTTCGCATTGCGCAGCTTCATTTGTCCGGACTCCAATCTAATTTAACTAGCTATTGTGTTGGAATTAAATTCAAGAGAATTGGTGAGAGTGCTCGCCTTGTAACCCCGAGAGTACGGGTTAAAGCATCTGAGACCGTTGACTACTGTGTAGGGCCTTGAGTATGTCCTCACTCACAATTGCTCAGCGCTATCGGTTGATGCTTGATCATTTAGACAGAGGCGTGTGTAATAATTATAATAATAAAAAATAATAATTCTGTTATATTCTATTCTATTCACAGTGCTATCCATTTTTACTGTGTTGTATTGTATTCGGACATTTATAAAGCGCTTCTAGCGGAAGAGTCATTCAGAAGCGCGCGAGTGCGAGACCCCGAGAGAAAAAGCAAGTTTTAGGAACGGTAAAAGAGGAAGAGACGTTACCTGAGAGAATAGAACGAACGGACGGAAAAAGCTCATTCCAAAGGGCAGGGCCAATGGAAGCAAAAGACCTAGATTGAGCCAGTGAAGTCCTGACACGGGGAACGAGGAGGTCCAAGCGGTCAGATGAACGAAGAGGACGGAGTGAAGCAGCAGATTGAGGGCGAGGAATTAAGTCGCATAGCAATTTTCTGAGCGAAACTAAGTTGAGCCTTAGAGACAAAGATGAGGTCTTCACTTTAGACTAGTCTGATCCGGTTTAGCCTAGATTAGTCCGATGTATTCAAACATAATTCAAACCAATCCGCACATTCCATAGATTGATTGATTGATTATTCGTTTATTCTCATCGCACGTTGACACACCGCAACATGTTACAGCAAGCAAATGAAGAAAAATATAGGAAATAAAGTAACTAGTGATCTCGACTATCTAAGGGCAGAATACAAGACTCTAGGTATGAAATTCGAGTCGTCCTTAGGAGGAAGGGCAAAGTCATGTGGGCGCGGGCGGAGATTGTACTGTCGGTCAAACTGCGTAAGGGAACAATGGCTTCAAATGTTGTTCTTGTTGGCTGTTCAGGCAGGAACGTATCTCGTGCGAGAAAGCAAAGGCAGCGGACAACCTTATACGCTGGGCCTCTACTACCAGAAAGATATCTTCAATATAGCCATTCGCAAGAGACCCGATGGAAAGTTCGCTCTTGGGTCAGAAAAGCCAGATGAACATGTGTGTATACATTTCCTATGAGTTATAATTATAACATAGCATAGCTAACATAACATTGGATAAGATGACATAACATAAAGTAATAAAAGATTGACATGATATAGCATAACATAACATTGGAAAGCTTAGCACAGATGCAGTGGTACCATGTTAACTCTCAATAAACTATTTTCTTCCTGAAGCTTGCCTTTCTTGCTTGAACTTGCCTTACAATATTACAGTCTAGTTATAACTAATGACATTTAACATCGTATAAGCTGGCACACAGACAGCGCTTTTGCGAGATACTTAAAAGTGTGCTATATTAAATGCTCTAATACATACATAGTTACATACACTCCATTAATTTAATTTAATTACATAATCTTGATGTTGTTCTACGTTTTGCTTTTAAAATATCAACAGATCTTTGAGTCGATCTACGATATGATCCGGTTCCACCGTAACAACGCCATCGAAGTATCGAAGAACGGAGCTCTCACGGGAAGAGTGAAGCTTGCTAAAGTTGCCGAGAAGTAGCCAGACTTTTCCCCACGCATTAGCTTTCCCTAACCCATCTGACCTTCATTGGCCTTGCTCCATCTTGCACTGTTTCCGTGGCGTATTCTTAACTTGCTTTGCAGTCCTTTTCGCAAGAGCTCGAAGACTATTCCTGTTCGATCGTGGTTTCGTGTTTCTTGCTCGATAGCGACTCTCTGATATCACAGTTTCTCTTGAAGAGGCAGTATATATAAGTTTGCGCGTAAAATTACAACTGCACTGCCCTACTTTCTCCTACATACACTTCTGTGACCCTTGCCCTGCTTTTGGTTTCGGCTAAGGTTGCCTATTTCTCGTTTACTAGTTCTCCCTCCCTTTTGCCCGGACCTTGCCCTATCTTCTGATCTATTTCCGACGTGCCCTACCCTTGCACTTTCATATCTTCTCTCATTTCCCCCGACATGCAATACCCTGCCCTGTTGTAACATCTTCCACTTTCATTGGCTTGTCTTAACTCTCTCTACCCTCTATTGTCTCTCTCTTCGTGTTCTGTCCAATCTTACACTGCGCCAATTTATCTTCTACCTTTCCTTGTCGTATCTTGAATCACCCTGCCCCATCCGTATCTTCACTAAACTTTCCTGGCATGTTCTATTTAGCCCTTATCTGCGCTGTCTTTTCCTATCAAATCTGTTCTGCTTTGCCCATCCTGTGATGTGTCCAGTCCTGTATGTCTTCTCAAGGCAACTCTGGCCTTCATTCTGTGCCTCTCCCTTCCTCGTACTACATCTCCTGTCCTTAGCCGTGACTCCTTCTGTGTGTGACTTCTGTCTGTCTCCTGTCCTTACCTGTGTCTGTCTGTCCATCTATTCCTGGGCCTGTCGGTGCCCCCGTTCTCATTCATATGGTTAGCTTTAAACGCCTGCTGTGCTCGTGTGGCGCTAGTCCTAAGCCTGGATAGAGGAGGAGGGCGACGCCAACGGCCCTGAATGTTGTTCAGCACTGGAAACAACTCTTCTGGTTAAATCTGCGTGTCTACGATAGTAAAGTTTCTGACAGAACTATACGAATGAACGCTATTCTGGTGCAAAAAGTAAAAATGTATATGTCGACCGTAATAGTTGGAAAAACATTGCTAACGCACGAACACATTTCGAACTTTTACGAGGACTTCGGCTCGGTTAACGAAATACTATTACAAAGGATCGAATGTACATCGAACTTTTCACAGGACTTGAGATTTTTTAAAGTAATTTTTTAAAGTGTTCTTTCAGCTTTTTATGGTTTGTAATGTATCATGGTTGATTTCGCAAACATTGATCCTTAAATGTTAACGAATATATGTAATAATAAATATACTTTGGTGCTCATGCAATGAAGCGATCTTGAAAATAGTAATAGGACATTACGGCAGTTGCTTTCATAGCCCGTTACCAAAATGACTGAGAGGGAGAGCAAGGGTGGAGTTTAGGGAGGAAGCGAGTGAAGGGAGGAAAAGGGAAAAAAGCAAGAAGGAAAGTTAGGCAAAGAAAGAGGAATAGAGAAAGGAGAAGAAGAAGGGAGAGGGAGAATAGGGAGTACCAGAAACTCTTTCGGGGAGGACACTTTGAACTCCGCCCTTGCTGTTTTCGGGTGGTGCCAGTCCCAAGCTTGGATAAAGGAGGAGGGCAACGCAGTATGTATACCATCCGCGTATGTAGACCCTAGCTTTCGATAAATGTCCTGTCCTGAGATGCCTGTTTTTCTAAATGAAAATTATATAGCACCACTCAGAGTGCGAGAAAAATCAGTAGCGTCCTCTGCACTAGGGATGATTTATCGACCACGGCACGGCGCCTCTGAGGGGCTTCGTCACAAAGAAGGATGCAAACAAGTGTTTCATCCTTTACCTTTTTTTTATCGGAATACGACAGAAGCTGTGGGGACAGATGGAAGGAATTAATAGTTTCATCAATGCAGTGAATATATTCTGTTACACCTTTTCGCTGTGCCCAGCACCGTGCCATACTTAAACATGAGCGCGCGCACGCACGCACCAAACGTGAATATATTACACTTAAATGGAACGGTGACGATGATTAATCGACTTGTTCCTCAGTTCCTAAGGTAATCTTCACGCCTTGAAGCAGGGGCGTAGCAATGGGTTGTGCAGGTTGTGCAAAGCACAAGGGCCCCCGGTGGTCAGAAGGGCCTCTGGCAGCGAGTATCAATTTTAGCCTAGAAGTGAATCTACATGTACAGCAAGTTAGCAACAACTTGCACAGTAATAAACACTCAAATGATCAATCATCTTCGAAATTGCACAACTGTTACTCGTTGACTCTCATCTACATTCAGCGATGATGTCTGCACTGCCTACATGTTCCTGTTGACTTTGCCTGTGACTGTTGCGCCATGTGAACGATCATTTTCAAAATTGAAGCTAATCAAAAACTATATACGAAGTACAATGTCAGAAGAGGGACTGAGCGAATTGGCAATCTTTTCCAGAAAGCAATTGACGCTTCAGAAGCGGTAGATATTTTTGTGTGAGAGAAGGCGCGGAAACGATTTCGTTATTTTTACCAACCAACCCAACTGTTTCACAATTTGACGGAATTGAAGTGTGGATAATTCATATTTTAGCAGTAACAGCAGATGGAACAATGTTTTAGATTAATTATGCTCTAGACCTACTTCAATTTTTGATGCTAACCTGGAGAAATAAAAAATTTTTTATAAAAATAAATCGGTGAAAACAATTGGTGTAATTATTTAATTATTATTTAATTGGGGTGCGATTTGTGATATTTGCATATTTCTCACTGTGCGAAATAAGCAAATATCGCAAAAGCGCCAAGCGTTTTTTGCACAGCGGTTTTTTCAAATCGAAGGGCTTCAAGGGGCCCATCATCGAAGCTCTGCACAAGGGCCCCCAAAAACCTTTCTACGCCACTGCCTTGAAGAACTACTCTTCCGGACTTGGATAATGGACATCCACGTGATACCTGTGGACAACCCCTCTGGCATGATGCAGCGCTCGTCAATAAGCTTGCTTGATGTCCCTGCACAGAAACAATCTCAGTGAGGAAGCTCGAACCCGTACTCTCCGCATTACAAGGCAAGCACTCTTAACCATTCGGCTACCGTGACCCACTTGTGGTCGTTTCATGTCACTACACAAAGTGATATTTGTTATCTTAAGATTTACCTAGCGACTCATTGATAGGCGCTTCATCAAGATAAATTAGTAGGAACTGTAACTGTTCTTTCTTCGTAACCTCGGACACAAGCGTTTTCATTCCGCAGAACAACTTCTGCATCATGTTTACTCAAGTAATCACTATTAGCTTAATTGGAAGCTTAAGTTTTATTGTCTTTTGTCTTTAAGTGCCAATACAAAAGACAATAAAGCCTGGTTCCAGGCCGAGATCTAAGATTCATTTGCAGACGACTGCGATTAATGAGGATTAGTTAGTTTTCATTCTGCAGCTTCTGGCGAACTCATCATTCAGTTGTCGATCAGCGATGATTCTGCGGAAGGGACACAGTTCTGCCGCTCGTTTGCGCTGCAGTCGAGCTTTTCGTTTCATTCCATGTACCTCTTTTGCTCTCCACTTCTCATTTCTTGTTTTAAATAGACTGGTTCGGATTTTTGGACGCACTGTAACTGTTCTTTCTTCGTAACCTCGGGCACAAGTGTTTTCATTCCGCAGAACAACTTCTACATCGTGTTTACTTAAGTAATCACTATTAGCTTAATTGAAGCTTTATTGTCTTGTATTGGCACTTAAAGGTTGCGACTGCTATAGGGTGTCACATTTCAACCAAGCTGATTGCGCTTTGACAAGACTGATTGAATGTCGGTTGTTTACTTTTTACCAATTGCGACACCTCGCAAACGGCAAATATAATTATAGTTCATGTATGGAACCTTCTCAACCTCACCGCGAATGTTTCAGCAATTATACGTAATTCGCGTTCCTCTAGGTGAATCGGTCGTGACAAGCGCGTATGCTCTACTACCAGGTGAGTAGATCTGAAATGGAAATTGATTCTTACCCCCAAAGCGGTTGAGGATGTTAGAGACCATCGACAGCCCCAAAGCGGTTGAGGATGTTAGAGACCATCGACAGCCCCAAAGCGGTTGAGGATGTTAGAGACCATCGACAGGATGGTCTTTGAAAGTTGTACATCTAGATAGGAAATAGCAGGGCTGTAGTGGTAAAATTTGAGGTGAGCATACGCTACCGGTGACCAGCGGCGTCAGTAGGGCTGGTGTCACCGTAAAAAAAATTGTAAGACCTTTTTTTAGGAATTCGTCTAAGAAAATTTATGACTTTTCACCAATTCTCTGAAAATTTTCAGACTTTTTACGATTTCGTCTCTGAAAAAGTTGATGACCTTGTTTTTAGTCATTCGCCCTAAAAACCTGTCAAAACCTCTCTTTTTCCTCAAAATTTCATCTACAGAGGTAAGTATACGCTGTATACCCGCGTATACCCTCGTCTAGAGCCCTGAGTATACGCTCTCAAATTTCTCCAGAGGTGAGTATACGCTGTATACCCGTGTATACCCTCGACTACATCCCTGGGAAATAGTGAATATGTTTGCTTAACTGTTGCACAGTAACTGCCGATTATTGTTTTAATCTATATGAAAATTGCCAAAAATGTACATTATAGGCTGCACTACTTTATGATTTGATATAAATAACGTTTCAATATGTTTACCTTGTTTAACATTGCTGTTCTTGCATATGTAGTTAAGAAGTAGTTAACTATATTACTTGTAGACAAGGAAGTAGCTGCAACTAGTTGTCCATTTAAGTATTTAAAAACTAATTATAACTTCTTTATTGACTAGAAGTTAGGTAAGTCCTTTACCGCTGATTCAGTTGGCGCCCATCTCTTGACACACTATGTACTTTTAGGCCAATTATTACTTTGTCGTAGCTTAATTGTTACTGTTACACATGTAGGGCGCATCTAGACCTTATTATTAATGATTAATAAATCTAAATGTTAACTATAAGAATATTCTAATTATCTGTTCTTTAGGTAAATCTCAGGCACACTACTAGACGAAGATAAAAGCTGTCCTGGACAAATGTCAGGTACTTGGTTTCAGTGCTGATCCGACCACTGTCATCTGCGACTTCGCACAAGCCTCAGTCAACGCTGTGACTGCGACTCTAGGTCAACGTGTAAGGTTGCTTCTACCATTTGATGCAAAGATCGTGGTGAAAAATCCAGGAACTAGGATTGTCATCAGCGTATCCTGAGAATGCTGACTTAAAGCATTTCTGCGGAATGTTAGATGCGTGAGCCTTCCTACCTTCTTTGGCTGAAGTAGCCGAAGGCATGACCTTTCTGCGCGGCTCTGTGCGTCAGGAAACGGTCTGGAAGCCGTCGCAGATCTAGTTGACTATTTTGATTGTAACTACGTCAATGGGTCAGTTCGAACAATCAAACGTCCCGCGAACAGCCACCGCATTGAACCGATACGAATCCGAAGGATCCCAACATTGTTTCCGCCAGCTCAGTGGAATGTCCACGACGCTATATATCTTGACCGGAAATGCTCGCACGAATAATTTATGCGAATCATGGAACACTAAATTCGACAGCCTTGTGGGTCACCGTCACCCTTCGCTGTGGGTGCTCGTATGGGCGCTGCAGTAGGATGAGGGTATGGTCAACACGGAGATATTGCAGGATTCGTGAGGTCAGCTGCCCAAAAAGCGGGTCAGGTGCAGCGCCAAGCAGCTACAGACCCGTTTGCTGCAGATGTGCCAAGATCGGCGAGATGGAAGGAAATCCATCGAAGAAACGCTGCACGGACCTAGATATAACATTCACCTTTAGATATTTTTTACAGCTTTGAGACAAACTTGACCACTGTAGTCTAATAAAATGTTTCCATTGGTTTTGTACTATTAAGGTTATTGTTACAATTAAACAAATTGTAAATATTTTCTACTCATTAAACAAATTGAAAATATATTCTGGCTGAGGTTGAGTTGATAGCCTGTGGGATTATGTCCTACCCCGGGGGATTCTGTCCGGGGTTAATGTCCGGGGATTGTGTCCGGGGGCTTATGTTTGAGGGGGAGATTGTGTCCTACAATAAACTTGGACGTCTTCGTCGATGTCGAGATATGGCATCAGTCTGCTGATGTTCCGCTCCTATAGGAGCAGCTCCCTCCGGGTTCAGTATCGTTCAGTATTGTTTGTCTGGTACGCAAGACTCGCGCCGCCTCAAGTCACATCATGGAGGTGGAGAGCCCAGACCGAGCAGTGCGGAAACACGAACAATTTTCGGAATAATTGTTTTTGTAATTAGTAACAATTACTGGACCTAGATTACATGGCCGATCTGATCCAGCTTATATTCCCTCTCGGAAGCATTTCCAGGTTGGGAAGTGAGGCGTTTTGTCTGGTACCATGGAGCGCTTCTGGATGTATAGCACCATAAAATTTGCATTATATTTACAATTAATTTACGCTAAAATGAGACAGAACACAACTGATTTTAAGGAAATCTTTAGAGAAATTACGCCTCTCTTCTTCGCGTCTGACAACTCGGAAGTCTAACGAGGAATTATTTTAATATTACTTTTATTATTTCTGTTATATTTTTTATTCATTAGATGATTAGACCTACTATTACCAATTTCGAGAGATCTTAGTTCGTCTTTGCGAGACTCCTGAAGGCCAAATCAGTTATAGGCACTATCTGATTGTTCTAAGGCTATCATTGCAGATTCTTCAAGGGGAGAAAGATCAGAAGCATTCAGTTTTTAATTTTAAGAAATTGAGGCTTCTCAAAATCAACTCGTTTCAGGCATGGATAAGAAGCACCAATACCTGCATAGTTATCGTAACGTAACTAACCGCAATAAAACTTGGAAGACTTTGTAAACCGCATTTAATTTCGATGACCTAGGCCTTTCTGCGCATTGTTCACCCTAATCGTAAACTCCAAATTTCTGAAGCGCAGGGCACACGCATATTCTCAAGTGCTGCGTCGTATCAGAGGGGTTGTCCAGAGATGTCGAGATAAGATCCGGGACCGGTTGCCAGAAAGACGAGGCAGAGAAGCTGCTGAGGCGGGTTCCGTTGAAGACGACAAATCTTGGAGGCCGAAGATCAATATCATCGTCATCATCATCGTCATCGTCGTCATCATCATCGTCATCATCATCATCATCATCATCATCATCATCATCATCATCATCATCATCAAATTGTTAACCAGTTTTAAATAATGTTTACAAATAAGCAGTTTTTTTATCGTTAGTGTGACAAGGGGCCTTGAAGGGATAAAAATCCCGCTCAGTTAGGGTCACCTACGTGTATGCATCAAATAGTAACTACATAGAGGCGGTAATGCGTATTGTTATTGGTTGGAGTTGCTTTCTAGTTGGAGTTTGTTCTTAGGGCTATTCGCCCTAAACCGATTGTTAACATTAGTTTAGTTGATAGCTTAATTGGATGGATTAGAATAGGAATTCTAGAAGAGATAGGAGGTCAATTTGGAATGGAAGGCCTGTGTGATGATATTCATTCATTCTGTTTAATCATTTGTCCGATTCAAGTTTCGTTCTAACTGACTTACTAAATCCCTCTGGCTAATGAAGAAAGGGTCCTAAAGGGCCCTCAAACATTTACAGATAAATAACCACCCCATTAACTAGTTAGCTAACGAACTATAGCTTGCTATTATATAAAAACATAAGTAACTAAACAGGTGAGTGAGCTTTTGACACGTGCATCTCCATGGCAGCCAAGGTGCATTGTTTCACCTCTCTTATTCCGAAAGAGCTTTGCTTTAAATACAACAAAAGAATCGGATCGGATCGCCGTCGATCTCAAATTCCGTCGTTATCATTTCTACACAGACACATTTCCGTCCATAATATTTTGTTCTGCTGTTGTATATTTGCATTATGACTCCTGTTGTAGTGTATTGTTTTTGCGGAGCGAGCTTCCGTACAGAATACGGCAAAAGAAACCACGTGTATGTCCAAAAATCTCTCACTGCCGACAAATAAACCAATAGCTTTTAAACGCCATCCGCTCAAACGCATGCTTAATTTCCAGAAAACCATGAACTTGCAAAACTCACTTAAAAAACAATTATCATAATATCATCGAGTATAGATGGAATTCCTTTTAGAAGCCTTATGTAGCTCCAAGCCATTAGCAAAATATCATAAGATTGTGTACGGAGCAATAATACTTTTCTGAAGCTTGAATAGCTTCAAACCATTGCCACTTTCGCCTTCTCTTCAAGGTGTTAGTCTATATAAGGAAAAAAGTGAAAATTACGTCACGAATTTGGAATTTCACTGTAGCAACAAAGCGGAAATGACGTCACACCGTCGACGTAGACTTTCGAAGCTGGTAATGTCACATGCATTGGCAATGTCCACGGAGACAAAAATGGAAATTACGTCACGTTTCTCGATTTTTTAAAATTCGAAACACAGTTCATGGAAATTCGTTTTCGGAAACGTTTAGCTATAAAATATCTACGTAACAACCTCACGCGTGGCCCAGCAATCCGTTATGTACGCCATGTTACTCCGCTTGACACAAGAAACTCCTCGCCGTTTCAGAAGGCGCGAGGAAAACTCATTATAGAATCTAAAATGTGCGCCTGTGTGACGTCACTGCCCGCCTTTCTCGCGCAGACGACAACAGGAAAATCGTAGCGTTAGAATTATTTATCCGATAACAAATAATACTATTTATTAAAAGAAATATAAATAATAGTTAAATTTATTATGGGATAGTCTGAGATCTTTGCACGTGTGAATGGCGGTCTAGAGGTCAAGAAGGTTGCCTTAGAGGACAAGATGGCCGTCTAGAGGTTATGAAGGCTACCTTAGATGACAAAATGGTGGTCTAGAAATTAAGAAGGCTGCCTTAGATGACAAAATGGCGATCTAGAAATTAAGAAGGCTGCCTTAAAGGACAAGATGGCCGTCTAGAGGTTATGAAGGTGACAAAATGGTGGTCTAGAAATTAAGAAGGCTGCCTTAGATGACAAAATGACGATCTAGAAATTAAGAAGGCTGCCTTAGAGGACAAGATGGCCGTCTAGAGGAAAATATGTTGAACTGGAGACGAAGATGGTGGACTTGAACATAATATCACGACCTGGAAGACAAGATGGTCGACCAGAACAGAATATAACGGCCAAGAAAAAGGTACTAAGGACAAGATGGTAGCCTAGAGGACACAATGTAGGGGACAAGATGGTGGACTGAAACAAGAGATGGCGGACAATATGGCAGCGTAGAGGAGAAAATGGCGATCTAGAGGAAATGACAAACTACAGGACAACGTTGCGCCCTAGAGTAGAAGATGCGGTATTTCTGTTCAAGTGTATAGTAGAAGTGTAGCGTCCGGTGTAGCTTGTGGATCTGACAGTAGAAGTGTAGCGTCCTGTGTAGCTTGTGGATCTGACAGTAGAAGTGTAGCGTCCGGTGTAGCTTGTGGATCTGACGGGTTGCTATGGCGACGCACGATCCAGATCGCGACAGATGAAACCGGTTAGAGTCGGGTCGAATGAAGAATCTGTGCCGAGAAAGCGCCTCACAGCGACCAATTGAGAATCATAACGAACAGTGGATCAGGTGATCTGAAACAGGAACGGAGAACGAGTCATGTTTTATGTATTACACAGAGTTCGTTGCATCGTATTGTTTATACTGTATTGTAATTGTAATTTAAAACTTATATAGCGCCGGTGTAAAATGCACGAGACATCCACCGTCGGCGTACAAAAACCAAGTGGTAAGTCATGGTGTCACCCCCATGGATCCCCTCCCTTGGTCACTTACCAGACCATACAGTATCGTTAGTAATTTTTGTGTAAATTGATACAGATACAGTACATGTAAGCTGGACTTACGAAAAATGTTTTTGTTGTTATCTGTTAATTTAATTTGTTAATTTAAAAATAATAAATTTCTGTGGAAACTCTGCACAAGCAAATTTTTTACTCATTCATTAATTCTGAGAATTTATATAGCGCCTCTTATAGAGACCTACTCAGAAGAGTTCAAGACAGTCATTTTTAGACAGTCATGTTGTCATTTTGGTGTCACCCTTCTGAAGGTGTCACTCGGTGCGGCCCGCACCCCGCACTCCCTAGTGACGACACTGACCTGGCTTCTGTGAACATGATCGGATGCTGTAGCGCCTGAATATGATGCGGCTCTGGCTTTATGCGGCGCTGATTTATATTTGACCTACATTTAATAATAATAATAGTGACAATTTATATGGCGCCGTAACACAGCCATGCCGTTACAAGGGCGCCTCACAGTCTACTAACAGCAGGGTAGGCCTTGTCATCATCATCATCATGGTGTACTCCACTGCAATGTATAGCCTACATTGTATTGCACTGCATGGAAATTGATTGTATGTGTGGTTGCTATTGTTCTTTCGTGGCGTTGTTACCTTTGGTGCTTCTTTGAGTCCAGGAGACTCGACGCCGGAATCTGATTGGTCCTCGACAGATCTCGATGATTGATCGGTCGTCACGTGAACTGACGTCTTGCCATTATCAGCACCTGCAACACACATTGTCATCATAACAAATGATCACTCTCATCATCATCATCATCATCATCATCATGATCATCATGATCATCATGATCATCATGATCATCATGATCATGATCATCATCATCATCACCACCACCATCATCATCATCATCATCATCATCGACATCATCATCAGCAGCAGCAGCAACAACATTAGGCCCTTTTTCATAAATAAACAAATCGGTCCATCGATCGATGTATTGATCTAGATTACTATCGATGTCTCGATCAGTGTATTGGTCTTTATATCGATTGTGCATCGATCTGCCTGTCGATCGCTGTATCGATCTGTCTATTGATTTGTCTCTATCGGTCTGTCGATCGGTGTATCGATCTGTCTATCAATCATTGTATCGGTTTGTCTGTCGATCGGTATATCGATCTGTCTGTCGATCGGTGTATCGATCTGTCTTTCGATCGTTGTATCGATCTGTCTGTCTATCGCTGTATCGATCTGTCTATCGGTCGGTCTATTGATCTGTTGTGAAGTTTGAGATGTGGTTAAACTTACTGGTTTTATTCGTTTCTTGGAGAGGACTGACCCATCCTACAAAAAATAATTAAGCTTAGCAATTAATCAAGCGATTAATATTAAGAGTAAATCAAACGATTACGTTTAACAGTTACCTTAACAATAAACAGTTTACCAAAGGATTAACTATTAGCAACTGTTTATTGGTTTGATCAATTCCAGATACACGAGCAACATTAGCAAAACTGATTCAGAGGTGTGATAAAAATGTGCTCGAGTAATTTGTCGTTGGGGTCGTTACACCCGGTTTGAACTCGCAATCGTTAAATTAATTACCCGGCGTGCTACGGAATATGCCATACAAACTAAAATTATTGTTTTTACGCATTTACTGAACGACATTGTCTAATGACCAAGCATTAATCGAGGGCGCTGAGCAGTTGTGAGTGAAGGACTTGCTCAAGGTCCCTACACAGTAATTGTTTCAGGGGAGGAGGATCGAACCCGTAGCCGATTGTTCAGAGCGCTCCCTACAAACTAAAAGTGCAAAACGCACCTATCAAATGCATGACACGTTTTCCAGCTTTTTTAGAAACTGCAAAAGATTTACTCTACTCGTGTCGACAATACTCGATTTGTGAAACGAATTGACATATGAGTTATGGGACTGTAAGGGTCGGCGATAGATGAATAGATGATAGAGCACAGTGTCAAACTGTCGGAAACAAATCCAATCATTCGGTAAATTTATTACGCGACACTTCAGTACCTCTACTCAAAAGCGCTTTCAGCCTAGCCTTGAGAAAAAGATAGCACAATGCTCTTAATCCAATCAAATGTTTTTAATCAAACCCTTAATCTAATCAACTGTTTTTAATCAAGGTTCACGACGGCACTAGGGCGGACTGAGGTGAATCAATTTAAAACAGCAGATTTATCAGAAGAGAAGGTTCTTTACCCTTTGCAGCTCTCTCCTTCCAACGGCTTTTGTTCTGGGTGAGACAGGCGTCCCAGTATCGCCTGACTTCGAATTTGATTGCACCTGTTCAAAAATCAATTGAGAAAAATGAATGAAAAAATTTAGAAATTTTACAATGGATGAATGAATGAAAGGAAGATGGATGGCGATAAAGAACAGAAAAAAACTGAAAATTATTTAGCGCCATTTCAAGTGCTTGTAAAAGGTGTACGCAGAGTCCCTATAGTTAAAAGAATTAGCATATCTGAAGGAAGTATGGACGTCCGGAGGGAGAGGGGCCTTTGCCCCAACCTAGATTTTGCAAATATCTAAAAAAATTGTTTTGATTAGTATGATTATTACAACAGTCCAACACAATTTTCAATGCGAAAAACAATTATTTAGGTAAGTGACCGCAAGTCCTTGACAATTATTTACTTCTAAAGTTCTCACGTGTTCTGTGTTCATGAATTCTATGCAAAAACGTCATTTTGCTCCCACTACAAAATCCCCACAAACATTGCCCTCCCTAGAAAAATTCCTTGTTCCCATGTGCGGACGCCCATGCAGACAGCTGTCGAGAATACAAAGTGAGGGAAGTGAGCAGAATAGCCTGAGATTCTATTTGTTTCAGCTGCTACCCATTACCCAACCATATAAATTTGTTTTTGGATGCGGTGAGGCGCAGACGATTGGACGACATCCAATTGCCTCCACAGCCCGCTGCATATATTGGCTACTGCAGTCAAAGCATTAGATGCTGGACAATGTAGATAAGCCTGAATATCATCAGCATAAAGCTTACTCAAAACATCACAGGCCAGGACAGTTGCAATGCCAGCAGCGTGCAAAATATAACATAAGGGGTCAAGAACAGAGTCCTGTGGCAGACCAAAAGGAGTGGCGATCCAATGAGACCGAGTGGACCCAAAGACAGTAAAGCAGGGCATATTTTAACTGTATAACTAGTGGGATAAATGTCCCAGTAGCCTTAGGATTTGTCCCAGTAGTAAGGGTGATTTGATTTGTCCCAGGCAATGTATATTTAAACTGCATAACTAGCGGGACAAATGTTGCAGGAGTTTTAAGATTTGTCCCAGTAGTAAAACGCATTGTCGCTTCCCATGGGCAAAATCCTTAAAAAGGTAGTCAAATTAAGAAGAAATTCCCAAAAAAGGTCATCAAATTTTTGTGAGATGAATTCCCCAAAAAAGGTCATCAACGAGACCCATGGCCGACTTTGTCCCAGTAGTATAAATCTGTTAAATATGCACTGCAGTGAAGGACTTGCGCCAATCCAAAAAAGCGAAGCCAGTCAAGCGGTTTATCAGAAATGTCAAAAGAAACTAATAGACGAGAGAGTAGAATGTCGTGGTCGACAGTATCAAAGGTCGCAGTGACATTGAACAGAGCCAGAACTTTGGTCGTATATCCATTGTGCCAGAGTAGTTTTCTAAAGCCTGACGGATTTACCCGGAGCAAGTTATTGGAATCCACATCATACAGTGGATTGCAGTAATGGGTGAATTCATGGCTGGATTAATGTTTAGATGGATTGACTGATTGACTATTTGATTGATTCGTCGAGTAACTGCACGGTCGATTGATTGTTTAGTCTATTAATTTATTAAATGTTCAACTGATTTAATGATTGACTTATTGAATACTTGGTTGATTGATCAATTTAGAAGAAATTTAGACAGAAAGTGAGACTGATTGACTGACAAACTGTGAAGGATCTGAAAAATTAGCAGGGTCGAGGCCATACAAGCGCTATATAAAAACGTGTATATTTACATTTTACTTGTTTGAATGGTCAATTGATTGACTCTCTGATTGATTGGATGACTGACTGATAGAACAAACGCTGAGATGAATTCATTATATCAAAGTCTCCGTCCTTCGACTAATAAAACCCCACCAACAAATGAAACGATTAAACTGAAAATTATCTAGCGCTTTTTCTAGACTTCCCTCCGCTCACCTTGTGAGCAAATAGATCTCTGAGACTTGAGAGCATTTGATTTCGAGTTCGGATAAGAACCCGGGGCGCTGGGGGCGCCGCCGGAGCAGTTGGTCGCCGGCGCCGCTGCCGTCTCGGAGCTCCTCTCGGCGGCTGGGGGCTGTTCGGCGATAGCGTTCTGCTGCTGGAAAGTGGAGAGAATCTTCTCGACCATGTCACCCATCACATCCAGACTCGGATGAACGATGAAGTCGATGAAGCCTACAACAGAAGCCAAGAGGTAAATTATATGAATTACATAAATATATGAATTATATAAATTATGCGAATTATATAAATTATTATATGAAGCGTTATAATGCGAAAGTTAATATAACTAAATACACAGCAAAATTATAAAGCGCCACTCAGGTAGGTCAGTGGCGCTCCCGACCCGAACCAGTGTCATCACTGACAAACAGGAAAGTTTTCAGGCGCTTGCGGAACTGAGGAGAGGGAGAGAAAGGAGCTCTAGCTGCAGGTCCTGAGAAAGACGGTTCCAGCTAGACGGGCCAACAAAAGCAAAACTCCTGGACTGAGCTGTTGCGGTGGACATACGTGGAACCACTATAGGAGGCCACGGAAAGCCGATCGAAGGTAGACCCGGCCAAGCAGATAGGAGATAAGCGTGCCATGAGTCATCAAGTAAAGCGGACAGAGCCCAAAAGACAGTTGCGCATGAAGGTTGAAATCGTAAACAATGCGTTGAAGAAATGCAGCCAGCGAAGGGAGTCCCGAATGAAAGTGGATATAATAATAATAATAATCTTCGTTTAATATCTTCAAACTGACAACAACGCAGGATGATTACAAATCAGTATAAACGGATTAAAAAGTTATTACAGGAGTCGAATTTAACTGTACACGGCAGCCATGCAAGGCGCCCATCATATCTTATGGGCAAACCTCGGGATACCACCTATAAGACGGGAGACGGCCAATGTAAGCGGCACACATACATATATACGTACATACACAAAATTTCACAAATAGGCTTACCTATTTTATGTTAATATCCTGCAATGTACAATAAGACTTTGTAGTGAGCTGTAGAGTATCTTAAAAAATTGATGATCTAAATCAGCTCACCAATTTGAGACTGGGCGACGAGCGTGTTCTTCCGATCGCAGAGTGGAGAAATTGGCAATCCAAGGATTTCTTCTCTATCGCCCTGTTTGACAGAGGACAATGGCACAAGCTCAACAATGGGACAGCTACGCATTCATATAGCGCCAGAATATTCAATGTAATGTAATTAGCACCAGCGTATAACGCACATGGCATAAACCGATGGCAGACCTAAAACCACGTCATAGTCAGGTCATTATCTAGCTGCTTCTGTCTGTCTGTCTGTCTGTCTGTCTGTCTGTCTGTCTGTCCGCTTCTGTTAGGGCTGTACCTAATATATGTGATCATCACTATTCGGCCGAATACGAATAATTGGACCAACTATTCGGCCGAATACGAATACAAATACGAATAGTGTACAAAATAGGTCTACGGACAACAGTCAAAATTTAGTCTGCTAAGACAGACAGGCAGCCTATATGGTGGATAAGCATTTTTGAAAAGGTAAGTCTACAGGTAAGGTAAGTAAAAGGAAGAGAATGAAATTGTTTGAGCAACAGAGCGTTACAAGGCATGCGCTTTAACAATTCGGCTACCGTATCCTAGTGTGTGTAATTACATATGCATATGCGTGTGGCAGATTTAATGAGATTAGATTAGATTAGAGGTCGTTGGCTTACCTGTCTGAAGAACTCTTCGATCAGAAGCTCAGTCCAGCGATGATGGAGGTTCCAGTCCTTTGCAGGGTGACTGATGTCGGCGCAGTGGATCGTCAAAGACAATGCCTTTGTCTTGTCAATCCTACAATACACGTTTTCAGGTAGACAGCTAGGTTAACTGGCTGATGGGTATGTTGTTATCATGCATCTCCAAATACGTAAATAGGTAGGTAAAGATAAAGGTAAATAGGGTTACAAGGCAGGCCTAGATAAACATAGGTTATTACCAAAAAATACCACAGGCAGTTTTATTACTAGGCATGAAAATATACATATAAAATGTAACGTTCATGTGATGTAATGTACACATAGATAATGTAACTAAAGAATATGAAAGGGCATTCTAAGTGTTTGTCAAGGGCGCTCGTTCCCAGCCTAAATGAAGCTAGAAATGAAACATTGTATACACCTGCAGAACGTGCACACAATACAATTTTGCAGATACACATTTTATACACAGTGTATCATTACTTTATAATTTTTGTGTATATTATGTTGTATGTAAATATATGTATATTCACATATGAAATGGTTACGTATGTCATGTGTGTGTATATATATAGTAAATAGCCTAGCTATATAAATATATATGTACATACAACCACTCTGGGTGGTGATTCTTATTAACCTAATGTCATATATTGCTAGGAATATTTGTGTATGTATAAATACATATATGCAGTGAGCGTATGCATATCTAGATGGGTATGTTTGTGTTCATATATGCCTAATTACGTGTAAGTGTATGCATAAGTTTCTCTTGGTCGGGGTGGGGGTGATTCTAATTAGTATTATGTTGTATATTGTTCTGGTCACATCCTCTGAAGCTAAATGCCTTCTGAATAATTGAGTGGTCGCCTGGTCTGCCTATTGGTGCCGTCTAAAGCAGCTTCTGTCTGTCTGTCTGTCTGTCTGTCTGTCTGTCTGTCTGTCTGTCTGTCTGTCTGTCTGTCTGTCTGTCTGTCTGTACGTCCGTTTCTCTGCGTTTGTTTGTTTGCTTGTGTTCGTCCAATTTACCGCCAGATAACTGTTTGCTTGTCAGTCTGTTCTGTCAATATTTGTCCTTTGGTTGTCTGTCTCTCCATCTGTGCCTTTGTTCGTCCATCTGTACTTGTCTGTATCTGTCCTTTCCGTCTTTTGTCCGTCTATCTACCTTTGCTTTTGTCCTTTTATCTCTCTGTGCCCGTATCGGTCCTTGTCTTTATCCATCCATCTATCCATCCACCCTTTTCTTCATCCATCCATCCATCCATCCACCCACCCATCCACCCACCCATCCATCCATCCATCCATCCATCCATCCATCCATCCATCCATCCATCCATCCATCCATCCATCCATCCATCCATCCATCCATCCATCCATCCATCCATCCATCCATAGCCACCCACCCACCCAATACCCACCCACCCTCCCACCCAAACCCACCCACCCATCCATCCATCCATCCATCCATCCATCCATCCATCCATCCATCCATCCATCCATCCATCCATCCATCTATCCTTGTCTTTGTCCGTACATCTGTCTGACCGTGTCCGTGTGTCCACTGATGCATACTTCTGCCCGTCCAACCCTTTATCCTTCCCTCTGTCCGTCCGCCCATCCGCGTGTGTCTTTGTTACGGTCATTTGCTTCCCTTCCGGTTATTAGTTCGATAAACATCGTTTCATCTGCCCTGGAATTATGCGACAGCCTTTTCTCACCCCTCTCTCCCCTTCTCCCTCTGCATGGACCGTAAACAGGGTTGACCGAAAGATGACAGCAGGCGCATTAAACGACCGACCCTTCGATACAGTCTTCGTATTTATTGGACAGGGTAGCCGATTGGACAGAGCGTTCGTCTTGGAACACGGATAGTATAGGTTCGAGCCTCCTTCCCTGAGACGGTTGCTGTGTATGGACCTTGAGAAAGCCCTTTCCTCACTAGTGCCCAGCACCATCGGTTGATGCTTGGTTATATATTAGTTAGTGACGCTTAATAAAGGTGTAAAGGAGAAGAATACTACTACCTATAATAATAATAATAATAATAATAATAATAATAATAATAATAATAATAATAATAATAATAATAATAATAATAATAATAATAATAATAATTACTATTACTATTACTATTATTATTATTATTATTATTATTATTATTATTATTATTATTATTATTATTATTATTATTATTATTATTATTATTATTTATCATCGTGGAGTTGTGAAAATCACTTACAAAATCAGGCGTTGGAAAGCAAGTCGTGAAAGGGAACGCCAAGGCAAGGTAAGGTTTGATGGACAGTCCAGGGGTACGCCACCCACGCAAAATTATTTCTGTCGACGTCTATGGCCTTTTGTTGCCATAAGCTGTCGTTAAACTCTGGATCCTATCCAATCATTTGCATGACCCATAACTAGTAAGGTGAAATAAAGTCGACGTTAACGGCTCTGGCATGGTACGGCAGGGTAGGTTAGCGTAGCGAATGGTGGGATATGACAGGATGGGTATGGTAAGGTTTAGTTGGGTATGACAGGATGTGGTAGAGTAGAAATAGGATGGGGAGAGTAAGGTTGGGATAGAATGGGTAGAGTTGCTTAGGGAAGGGTTGGGAGTTGTGGAAGGTGTAGGAAAAGTAAGAGGAGAAGGAGGGGGTAGGAGCAGAAGATGGAGGAAGGAGTAGGAGGAGAAGGAGGAGGAGGACGAGGAGGAGGAGGAGGAGGAGGAGGAGGAGGAGGAATGCTTACGTTTCTGGCATAGACAGGTGGTTTCTCATGTTCTTGATCTGCTGAAAGTGGTAGGACATGTCGGTTGCAAGGACTATCTCGATGACGAGACTGCGAAACTCTCTACAAGGAAAATATCATCACACATATCATTTACAGCATCATCCATATCATCATCCATGTCATTATCAACATTCATATCATTACAAACATCATCCATAACAACATCATCAGCATCCATTAACATCTTCGTGAGCCGGCGGCGATATGTGTGCAAATAAATGATCCCCATTCTTTTCGTTCGTTTGCCAAATCTATGTTTTTTTTTCATATTATTTGTTCTAAGTCTTTCTTGCTAAGTCTTCGTTTAGTGTCGTCCATCCAGTGAAGTCCACGTGGCCTTCCTTTGCTTCTCTCTCCTTTGAAGCTTGCATTGTACATATTGGGTTTAATATTCAGCTGTCATTCTGTCCACACAGAACCAAATCCACACTGGCGGCGATCTTGTTTGACAGGTGGGAGGAGGAATGGACACTTTTGAACTGTTATGGTCAAAAGAGGTGAAAAACGTTTTTCGTCTCACGCGCGAAAAAAATTTGTTGACCTTCTTTTGGTATTTCTTCAAAAGTTGGGGGTAACTGTATACTGTGTCCCCCACTGTAATAGGTGGGGGTCTTGTCCCCCTCGATCCCCCGGGATCGCCACCCATTCAAATCCAAAGCGTCCTTCGCCGAACTGCTTTATCCAACAAAGACATATATGTTTCTACATAGCCAAGGATTGTCGCATTTCAACATTTCCTAATCCTTTTGTGGTCCTAAGATTCTGAAATGTTTCTTTCTGCTGTGGCGATTCTTTTCTCATTTTGCTTTTGTGCTGCCCCACATTTTGTCCCAAAAATGTAAGTCGGTTGATTATTACCGTAAACGTTCTTTTCGACGCAAGATGTCGCTTACCGCACGATACTATACTAAAATTATTAAGTTCCACTTAGACACCTTTAAATCAATTCTTTCAGATGCTATATAGGCCTAGCCGTCGTCCTCACTTCATTTAAAGTCATGGTGAAAGTCCCATGTATGTCTCGATCAGTAATTGTATCGTATTACGTGATAAGCACGGTGAGATGTGTCAAAAAATTATTTCTGTCGACATCTAAGAAGCGCATTATAAATATCCAAATACAATACAATACAATACAATACAAATAAAGTCGACGTTAACAGCTCTGGCATTCTAAAGAGGTAAGTAGCTTATAAACTGAGTACATAAACACTAAAATTGGGCTCTCTATAGACACCTTTTAATCATATTTTCTGATGCTATATAGGTTAGCTACCGTTTTCGTTTAATTGATAACATGCACCTATCCAGAGCTGTACTATGCCATGCGAACGGTGAGAACTGTTATAAACAATTTCTGTTAACGTCAACGGCCTTTGTTGCCATAAGATGTCGTTAAACTTTGGATCCATCCATCTATCCATCCATCGGTAGTTATTCCAGATATGCTCATTATTATTATTATTATTATTATTATTATTATTATTATTATTATTATTATTATTATTATTATTATTATTATTATTATTATTATTTTATTATTATTATTATTATTTTATTATTATTATTATTATTATTATTATAATAATTATTATCATTATTATTATTATTATTATTATTATTATTATTATTATTATTATTATTATTATTATTATTATTACTGTTACCATTAGGCTATTATTATAATTATTTTAAGCCAAAGGATGAAATCCAGAGGGTGTGGAAAACTACTTTAAAAAGAGAGAATGCATTTCTGAATGGCTAGTCTTCGCCGCAGATGTGAGGCTCCTCAAATTTACAGCGGAAATTATTACTATTATTTCCTGTAGTTTTGTATAATATTTGAATAATTCGTATTTTTTTGTCTTGGCTTTCCTTGTTAATTCTCTGCTTCTCTAAGAACAGGATATGGAGAAGAAAAGAATTAACAAAGGAAACGAAGACAAAAATATACGAGACGATGATACAACCGATTTTACTATAAGGATCAAAATATTGAACTAATATATAGGGGACCTACATATAACACTGCCTTGTTACACTGAGAGTACGGGTTTGATCTTCCTCCTCCTCCTCCTCCTCCTCCTCCTCCTCCTCCTCCTCCTCCTCCTCCTCCTCCTCCTCTTCCTCCTCTGAGACAGTTACTGTGTAAGACTTGAGGAAGTCCTTAATTCTCAATTTTTCAACGTCATCGAACGATGCTTGGTCACTAGATAGTGGCGATAATAAATGCGTAATTATAATACTAATAATAATACTAATAATAACCATGTGTAATAGAAAGTGAATGAGTAAGAGGATGAGGGGAAAATAGAAAGAGGAGAAGGAAGAGGAGGCTAAGGTAAGGAAAAGAACGGGAGGAAACGACGATGTAAAATAGTAGATGATATAAGTTTATATGGAGAAGGAGGATGAGGAGATGGTAGAAGCAGTGGAGGAGGATGAGAGATAAATTATGTGATAACGATAAATAAATAAAAATGAGGACTAGAAGAGGAAGAGAGGATGATATGAAAAGAGAGAAGAGGAATGGGATGAAGAGAGAAGGAAGGGAGCAGGAGAAAATAAGAAAAGAGTAATGGGAGGAGATCGCGAATAAGAAGAGGATAAGTCGAGGAGGATGACTTGGAGTTAGAGGAGGGAAAGTAGAAGAAGAACGAGGGTAAGAGGAGATTGCGTAGGAGGTGATTGGTATTAAGGAAGAATAGGAGAGTGAGAAAAAGCAGGAGGATGAAGACAAAGGAGATGAGGACGAATGTGAGGAGTAGGATGAGGAGCAACAGAAGGCAGAGGACGAGAAGAGGAGCCTGGGCGAAAGGAGGAAGATGGCAAAGGAGAGGAGGAGGAATACGAGTGGGTATAGGATGACAAGGAGAAGGCATAGGAGGAGAGGAGGAGGAGGCGGCGGAGGAGGAGGAGGAGGAGGAGAGCAGGAGAAGGAGGAGCAAGAGGAGGAGGAGGAGGAAAATGAGGATGAGACGTGAGGATGATAGATGATGATGAGGACGATGGGTTTTCATTCGACACCTACTCTCTTCTCGCTCACGTGTGCTCCGTCGACTGACGGTGCTGGCAAGTCTCGCGTCGTCGGCCAACCTACCGGCGAAGCAAGGATTGCCATGATTTGTTTTCCTAACCTCAGGCAGGTGGCAATTTCCTTAATTATCGTTCTCCTTTTAAGACGACCAGACGCCGTCGCAGCCGCCTTTGTCGACAACACAATCTACTCGGCCGCGCCACTCCCTCTGTCCGTAGGATCGTCCCTGTCCCTGTCTACGTCTCTCTGTCTAAGTCTGTGTGTGTGTTTGTTTATATGTAATTATCCATCTGTTTATCTCTCCTTCCATCTATCAATTCATGCATCAATTCATATGCTCATCCACCCTGAAATCCATCCATCAACCCACTCATCCATGCATTCATCCATTAAAATTTCAATCTATCCGACCATCGATGCATTCATTTAATCCACTCATCCATGTCTCCATCAATCAATTCCCATCTTTTCATATTTCTATATCCATCCATCCCTCCATCCATCCGTCCATCCTTCCACGTCAACCCATCCAGCCATCCACACGTTCACTCATAAATCACGCATCCACCCATCCCCACATCCATTCATATTTCCATCCGTCCCGAACCGTCCATCCATCTATCCATCCATCCATTCTTCCATCTATCCATCTATCCATTCTTCCATCCATCCATCCATTCTTCCTTCCATCCATCCATCTATTCTTCCATCCATCCGACCATCCATTTATCTATCCATCCATCCATTCAACCATCCATCCATTCATTCATTAATCCATCCAACAATCAATCAATCAATCAATCAACCAATCAATCAATCAATCAATCCGTCAATATTCATATTCTTCAATTATAATTGTAGCTAGAAATTTTTAAAGCGTCGCTAGAAATCCTAATCAGACAACAGATTTATTGGGTTCTGCTGCGTGGATGTGTTAATGTATCTCTCCGGATCCATCTGTCTGTCTCTCTGACGTTCTCTCCGTTTGCTTCTGTCTTTGTCTGTCCCTCCATCTCTTCAACAATCTGACTGTAATCTACGTCTACTTAGTAGTCCGTCTTTCTCTCCGTCTCTGTCTGTCTGTCCGTCTGTCTCTATGTCTCTGTCTCTCTGTTTCTCTGCCTCTCTACCCTTGTCTCTGTCTCTGTCTCTGTTTCTGTCTCTGTCTCTCTGTCTCTCTGCTGTCTGTATGGTTTCTTCGTCAGTTCCAGAACACTTTTTTCCGAGCTTTCCCTTTCCAAATCCGCCTTTCTCGCCTGACATATCCCGTCATCCTGCCAATCAAGGCCCACGCAAGCGACTCGCTATATTTATAATATATATGTTATAGATATTATTTCTATACACACATACCTATTATGCACAAATATATACATACATGATATATACATATAATTATATATATATCCTTGTAAATATATACATTCAAATCACTGTTATGGATACACTGGATATGTCATACAGAAAAGCTTTGTCTATTAGCATCAGGTGGTTCAACTCTCTTTCAAGGGTTGTTACATATTCTTCTTCTTAATTAAAATGCATTGAATAGCCTTTGTGAACTTCACGGGCTTTTTAATGAATGGCGCATTAAGCTACAGACTGCAAGTCTGGTCTTTGAAATTCATGATGCCAGCCTAATATCAAAGATGGATGGATGGATGAATATAATTATGAATGGATGGTAGAATGGATTGACTAATCATTAATCAAACAACATAATAACCGATGTACGTCTGTCTGTCCCGTAACAAACACTATTGTGACGTCACTATTCTGCTGCCTTGGCGACGGCTGTCTTGACGACGGTTATAGGCCTATAATATGACGTCATAATACACGGTGAGTCATTAAAAAACGTGTCCCTACAAAACTTAAAATAATTCATGCATATAACCATCAATTTTAATGAAACTTCATAATAATGAAGCTTGATAGTCCAGCTAAGTGCTGTATGAATTATTTTTTATTAAAAGCTGAACCCGCCTAAACTATGATTATGTCACGACAACCCTCGGAAAAATGGTGTTTGCCGAGGAAGATAAACATTTCATAACCCAAAAGACGGTGAGAAACGTTTTTTAAAGGAATTTTCAGATGAAGGGTTGATTCATGGTAGATTTAATGTTCTCCTTTCAAAGCTCGATAAAACTGGATCTTTTTTTTATCGTCGACCAGGTAGAGGCCGCCCGCTTACGGCCAGAACGGTTGACAATGAGACTTTTGAGTTACTGCAAGCTGAAACACCTTATTTAATTGTAGTACAGCGGCATAGCAAATCAATTGTGCATTTTGTGATACAAGCATAAAATTTCGCACATACATCATACATAGTAGTACTAAGAGATATAGATATTGGGCCACGCTGAAATATTATTTCTTTGGCGGGAAAAAATGGCGGGAAAAAATAAAATATGAATTTTTCATAATTTTTGGGAAAGTGGTCTGCAAATAAGATTTAGGACCGTTTTGCTTAATTGGTTTTCAATGTAGATTTTGGTTTCCATTTGGATTTTTAATAAATTACTCAAGTTTTATTTATATTATTGAAATATTACAGTTTAAATTACTATTGTTGTTGCAGCACAACTAATAATGTCTATATGGGTCAATATATGGCTGAACTCCAAAAAATTGATATAAAAGGTTTCTCAGTAGATTTTGTTACCATATGGTATGCTTATTAGCATCGCAAAAGTCTACTCTATTCTGACCATTCGACAAGGGTCAATTTCAAGGTGGCGTCCAAGATGGCTGCCGGGAGCTAAAATTGTCTATATCTCAAGCACTATTCAACCTAGAAAGGTGGTGTTGGTGTCTAACCGTAGGGTTTATTGCTCAGTGTTCAGTTGAAATAACTTTAATCACTTTCTGTATCATTTCAAGATGGCGTCCAAGATGGCTGCCGGTAGTTATCATTGTCTGTATATGTGGGTATGGTGTCTAACCGTAAGGTTTATTGCTCAGTGTTCAGTTGAAATACCGTTACTTAATATATCATTTACTGGCAAATTCAATGGTCATACAGTTTACAGCTACATGTATAGCTTACACATACAATTAGTCACTACTCATCGTCATCGTCCGACTCCTCTGGAAGGAACTTTTTATGTGGATTGTCCATTTTTTAACTTGGCACTGTCCACAGGTAGGTAGTCCATTTCTTCTACAGCCTTTAAAACTGTCAAGGTTCAATGTTCAAATAAAAAATGAAGTTAAAATCAACGTTACAAACTTTCAAGGTTTAAATCAAATTTTTGGGTTTTTTTCTTTTCAAAATTGTCTCTAATATGTTTCTTAGCAATCAAGGTTACATTTGAAACAGTTGAAATAGAATGTATGTATTCATGTACGGATCTCTGCGTGTTGAACAGTCACCTTCACAGACACATAAAACAGTATGTTGAAGTGAGAGCTTCCTGCAAGAACATCTTTTTACACAATCCTTCTTGTACTTGCAGGACACCAACTCTTTGCAGGTCGTCGATGCTTCCTGTACAGTTGTCCAGTTAGGCTCACATGTGTCATCATCAGCCTTTGTCCAACCCCATATGATTGGAGATGGCAACTCAGGATTTGGTAGCAGAATTTGCCCCCACACGAGGCTTCTTTGGCAAAGTGCCCCTTGATGTGTTGCTCCAAAGCTGCCTTCGTTGGTGGGATTAACTGAACATTGCATTTCCTGGCAAACAACTTTTTCCGTGCTTTGTTGATGTCCGAGTCTGTGCTTGTGCGGTCATACATAAGTATCACAACCCTTTCGATGGAATGGAAGACATCAACTAGTATTGCAGATGCTGCACATGATACTTTAAGCAAGGCACTTGTCAGATCTGGATAAGCAGTCCAAATAGGCCAAGCGGTTTTCTTACCATGTCCAGACAAACTGGACACAGTGTCACAGCCTGTCAATGCGTGAAACATTGGCAATGCTTCTGCCCTCTCTGGTCCAAGACCAGGATCAATTTCATGAGCTGCTAAGTACCGGAAATTCCTTCCAACTTCAAAAGAGAGCCATATTTTATAATCCGGTGCCAGTGTTTGTGCAACAGAAACGGCTAGTACCTTTGCACGTTCAATTCTTGCATTGCTTTTTAAGGACTCCGCTTTATAAGTGTCCCATACTATATCCACGCATGTAGCACTCGGGAGCTTTCCATTGATAAAAGGAATGAAAATGTGTCTGGTATACTCATCGAAGTTCTTGAATGCAGCTGGTTTCAACATGTGTACAATAGCAGCACCGTCAAGAATTATATTGATCGCAACAGGAGCATCCAGCTGGGCATGCGAAAGATTTTCGAAGCACGCTATAGAAGAAATGGACTACTATGTACTTCTGGCAAGCACGCTCTAGAAGAAATGGACTACTATGTACTTCTGCCTGTGGACAGGGCCAAGTTAAAAAAATGGACAATCCACATAAAAAGTTCCTTCCAGAGGAGTTGGACGATGACGATGAGTAGTGACTAATTGTATGTGTAAGCAATACATGTAGCTGTAAACTGTACGACCATTGAATTTGTCAGTAAATGATATATTATTATATATTAACGTAATTTCAACTGAACACTGAGCAAAAAACCTTACGGTTAGACACCAAAACCACCTTTCTAGGTTGAATAATGCTTGAGATATAGACAATTTTAACTACCGGCAGCCATCTTGGACGCCATCTTGAAATGATACAGAAAGTGATTAAAGTTAGTTCAACTGAACACTGGGAAATAAACCCTACGGTTAGACACCAAAACCACCTTTCTAGGTTGAATAGTGCTTGAGATATAGACAATTTTAACTACCGGCAGCCATCTTGGACGCCATCTTGAAATGATACAGAAAGTGATTAAAGTTATTTCAACTGAACACTGAGCAATAAACCCTACGGTTAGACACCAACACCACCTTTCTAGGTTGAATAGTGCTTGAGATATAGATAATTTTAGCTCCCGGCAGCCATCTTGGACGCCATCTTGAAATTGACCCTTTTCGAATGGTCAGAATAGAGTAGACTTTTGCGATGCTAATAAGCATACCAAATGGTAACAAAATCTACTGAGAAACCTTTTAATATCAATTTTTCTGAAGTTCAGCCATATATTGACCCATATCGACATTATTAGTTGTGCTGCAACAACAATAGTAATTTAAACTGTAATATTTTAATAATATAAATAAAAATCGAGTAATTTATTAAAAATCCAAATGGAAACCAAAATCTACATTGAAAACTAATGAAGCAAAACGGTCCTAAATCTTATTTGCAGACCACTTTTCCAAAAATTATGAAAAATTCATATTTTATTTTTTGCCGCCATTTTTTCCCGCCAAAAAAATTATATTTCAGCGTCGCCCAATATCTATATCTCTTAGTACTACTATGTATGATGTATGTGCCAAATTTCATGCTTGTATCACAAAATGCACAATCACTTCATATATCGGGGCTATGCCGCTGTACTATTGCGCCTACGTTGTGGCCACCTAACATACCTGATTTAAATCCGGTAGAGTATAAAATATGGAGTGTCGTGCAAGAAAAAGTGTACAGATATCGAATACATGATGTCAACGAGTTGCGTCATTGAGTTTTGGAGGAATGGGACGAATTGGATCAGCGCATCATTGAAGTCAGTCAAGCAGCGGTGTATGCGTCTTTGCGCATGCGTGGTTGCCCAAGGATGTCAATTTGAACTTAAATTTAGTTTCTTAATGCTCTCTAATAATTTCTCTACCTTTACTTAAAATTTCTTTGACATAAACTTATATCTGAGGAAGTTCTAGCAAAATATGTAGGGACACGTTTTTTTATGACTCACCGTGTATAACGGGGAAGTAAGCTTAATTGTTATCACTGCAATAATTGTTTTATATACCGTGATTTTTCACGGGATACAGCTAATTGATTCATAAATGTCATTACAGAGGTTACAGTCCCGGGTTGAAAGTCTCTGGACCGGTTGACCTTTCTCCATAGCCTGCTCCATAGTCGAGTATTTCAGGTATACCTCTGAGGATGACCTTTAGTGCGCAGAGATGTTCAATCTGTACGAGTCTATTCTTGGTTCCATCATTAGTCATGATGGTCATCCTCTGTCCGTATGCGATGCAATCACTTCACTCCCTGGTTTGACTCGGAGTGCAGAGCGATGCACAGGACAGTTAGGCGAGCAGAACGCCTCTTTAAGAGAACAGGGTTGAACAAGTACCGCATTGAAAGGATTCGGTTCTTGAGAAATAAGCACTCCCTCTTCGAGAACAAGGAGAGGAGCCACTGGGAGAGTCTCATCGCCCGCCACTCAAAGGACAGTCGGCGGCTCAGGAACAACATGTCTACGCTTCAGGACCGTTCGAGCAAGTCGCAGGATCAGTCGCTTACCGCAGACAGATGAAGCCTACCTACCGACTTCTACTTGCGCTACATAAAGTCTTTATTATCCGTAATTCGACAAAGAGCTCCGCTCCGCCCTCATACTCTACAACACAAGGCCGTCTAGGTCAGTTTGAATGGTGACTGGAGAAGAACTAAAATCGATTCTGTTATCTTCCTCGCTGAAAACATGCGCGCTCCACCCTATCCCGATATTCCTTCTGCACGAATTTGCTGATGAGTTGCTCCCTTTCCTCATGCGGCTCTGCAATTCGTCGTCCAATTGTCTGCGGTTGAATCCGTCAAAGACAAAGTATATTTTGCTTGGCACACGCCGGGTGCGGTCGAACATTGACGAAAGTACGATAAAGTTCCAATTCCCTGATTGGAATTCCCAGCTCGTTGTCCGCAACCTGGGTGTGGTTCTGGAAGGAGACTTGACGATGGCGGATAACGTGTACTTCTTTTGCAGGTCCAGCTTCTATCAGCTGCGTCAGATACGGGTCATACGACGCAATCTACTCAGTCAGCGATGCAGTGACCCTTATGCACTCGTTCAACTTAACGCGCCTGGATCATTGCAATTCAGTCCTTGCGGGCCTCAGAGGTACGTACAGTTTGCGCCAGCTCAAGTCCGTTCTAAATTGTGCAGCCCGAGTCGTAGCCAATAAATATTCGCATATATTGCAATACATGCAAGAGACGTTACATTGGCTTCCTGTTGCCAAGTGGATTTCTTTCAAGATCATCTTACTGGCACGTGCTTCAATTGTTGGTGCTGTCCCCGTGTCCCGGCATGCATCAGGCGATCATTGCGTTCTGCTAGTTACGGAGATATGCAATTGCCGCGCTTCCTCACTTCAGCTCGAGGTCAGCGTGCCCTCTCATGCATGTATTGGACCGTCTTTGTTGAACGGTATTGTATTGCATTCACTCTCTGTTGCATTCGGTTCTGTGCAGCAAACATTCTTAAACTGTCTTAAAAAGCATTTGTTTAGATCAGTCTGAAGGCGTTAAATTAAGTGTGTTGATAAATAAACATCTGTATAGATTGTTGGATATATGGATTGATGGATGGATGGGTGTGTTGGTGATGGGTGGGTACCGGGTAGATGGATGGAGATTGATGGATTAATGCATGGATGGATGGACTGACGGACGGTCTTCCATCATAGTTTATTATATGGCTAACTATACATATCGCCCTCCAAGACTGTTAGCGTTCTTCCGATACTCGCTTTTTGTTATAACCTAGGTTCAAGACAATAGCAGCATCACGCGCGTTCATATGCTGTGCTCCTCCTTTTGGTATCGTCCACCACTCACGAACTCAGCGTTTCCATCTCTTGCATCACTAGTCACTATTTTACTTTATACCCTAACAAACGTATAAATATTATCCGCTCCTCAGATTAAGGTTCGTGAACCTCTCTTAAATAAACAAATATACATGCATATAGAAATGCTGTATGTGTGTATAACCATGCGTTTTCCAACCACTTCCAAGTATCTATGCGTATAATTATTACATATATATATATACATACACATATATAATATATTTATTTATGTATTTCTAAATACATATCTATTAATTAATATAAATATATATGCGCGCATACATATACATATGCACATCTTGACTTCCAAATGTGTACCTGCTGAATGTCGTTTTACTTGTTAGTTGTTTGCTTTACGATAATGAACATCAGGATGTCTCGCCAGTTAGACGTTGACGGTTCAGAGATTGAAGTTAATCATTTTGAGCCAATCGCACGAATCAACTATAGGAGAAACCTGACAAGCTTACCTGGTTTTGCCTATTATGCTATGTAGCCCTTTGGACAGCACCAAGAGAGGCGCTATATAAATGTACACGAATATATATTTATATATATGTATATATATGTGTGTGTAAATTATATGCTTGAAGTTAAATCGCAGTCAAAATCATAATCCATTGGAAAATTGAGGTTGAAGTCCGATAGATCAGAGACGAGAAGCCAGGCAACGGTGGATATGCAGGTTGAAAGAGAAGAGCCCTTAGTCTTGACCTGAATGACCTCAAAGCATTGACAGAACGCACTGAACTGGTCAGGGAATTCCACAGCGTTTGATCAGTTACCGAGAAAGCCCGAGAGTCCAAGACTGTGCGGGTACGGGACACAACACTGGAGTCACAGCGTCCATGCATTGATCGCGTGCAATATGTATTTGTGTGAGCAGTGAGAATGGAACAGAGATAGGTCGACTGGTCAAACTGCAGTGCTTTATGAACTATGAGGCAGATTTAAAATGGATTCAATGCTAGATGGGAAATGGATACTAGGCGTGTTGTGTTTAGAGATACATAAATAAATAGGGGTCTATATTATATACATGTATGCAATAATAATATGCATGGATACGTGGATGTTATGGGAAAAGGATTCTATGCTCGATGGGAAATTGATTCTATGAGACAGAGAGACAGACAGAGACAGACAGACAAACAGACAGACAGACCGACAGAGATGGAAACAGAAAGAGAGCGTGCCTGACCTGTACTCTTCAGTCTTGAGCCCTGAGACGATGTTGTAATCATCTTCCTTCATGACTCGAAATGCTGAACTCACGTGATGGTTCTCAAGCACCGCTTTGTCGTTATATAACAGAGCCACGTCCGAACTGCAGACGAGAAAAATAAGCAGAAAATCATCATTATTATTATTAATCCTAATGCACAAGGCAACAGATAGCACACCAAAGCCCAGCCGTAATTAGGTCACTATATCAAGAAGATCAGACCATTGAGACTGAAAATAATGAAAACGAACAAACGCATTCGGTAACATACTTCTAAACAACCACTAACATACTTTCAAGCAATCACCAACATACTTATATACAATCGCTAGCATCCTTCTAAACCAGTTGTTTTCAACCGGAGTTCCGCGATCGTCGGCCTGGGGTTCCGCAGGAGTTCAAAATAAAATTTAAAAACACCAACTGAATTCACCAAAGGATGAGAGATTAGCAGGTTTCTTCACAGCTTTCAGTAATTGTTGCTAGACAAGATATTCAAAGTATAAAATTCCAGAATCTGAATATTATATTATTTAGGGATTTCTACAGGGCCCAGAAATGTGAAGTCGCGGAACCAGCTTATTCTCGTGCACTCAGTCAAAAAATCGATTGGCAGGTATGGGTCAAAATCGGTTCCAGGTCAAGATCCAGATGGGTCAGACGGTCAGACGGTGCATGTGTGGTATTTAGAACTGGAGAGGCGAGAGAGGTAAGGGAAGAAGAGGAATCGAGATAAAATAATCGAGAGAAAGAGCAGTGTTTAAGTTTTGAGTGAAAGACCTGCGGAGAGATATCAAGAGGTGAGGTCTTGGTGAGTTCGTAGGATGGGTCACATAAATGTCGTAATTCTGGAGGGAGTTTATTCCAGAGAGGCAGAAAAACTATGGCTATGGAGTGATTTGCAAGTTTTACAACTCACAAGTTAATATTACAAGTTGTAATAATAACCTGAAAAATGCTTCCGTCAGCAAATGACTGCTTTGTGTAAGGTTCCGTTACTACAAAAAGGTTGAAAACCACTGTTCTAAACAATCACTAACAAACTAACTTATGTACAATCCCTTGATGGTTCTCAAGCGCCGCTTTGTCGTTATGTAAGTAAGTAAGTTAGTGACTGCTTTGCGTTGGTGACTGGAGGGTGTCCATACCTCGTGTTGATGTGGAAAGTATTCGTCGTACCCGTGTGCTCGAAGTCGTGAATGAGAGCGGATACGATGGCCGAAAGGATTTCGAGGTCCGTCAGCCAGACCTAGAAGACAAAACACTCATTCATTCATTCATTCATTCATTCATTCAAAGCATTTATATAGCGCTTCTCCTAGATAACTACTCAGAGGGGTTCCCAGCCCATTCCCGGCTGAACAGAAACAGCTCACAACTCTACGTAGATAGTAACCCAACGACTGAATGTTCAGCCGAACAGTGGTTGGAACAGTAGCTATGCACATAAAACACTCCTCCACAAACCCTATCCTGATTCTTTCTGTAACCCTTAACTCGCCCGTTTGCTTAACTATTGTTTAACGATGCTGTGTTCTAACAATGATGATTGGCAGCTCCCTCCTCCTTTATCCAGGCTTCGGACTTGCACCACTTAATGATAGGCAGTGGCGGAGTTTACCTCCCACGCCGCTTCAATCAATTCTAAATACCATCCACCGTATACCCGTCTGAATGTCTACCTTCCTGACCTTTGGATCTTGACCTTGAACCGATTCTGGCTTTACACAACATCACAATTAATAAATAAAACGCGGAGAATTTAGTTCACAAAAAATATGTTAAAAAATAGAAAAACCGCACACAACCTAATACGCACTGCACCTGACTTACTATCTCGAAAATGCTGATGCACAAAAACGGAAAAGAAAAAAAAACGAAAACGTGGTTTCCATAAATGCAGCAAACATGGTTGTAACATGAGAAAGTGTTTTAAAGTGCACCTGCGGATTTGCTACAGGGGCAAACGACGGCCTGGAAGCGGCACTCACCAGCTTAAAAATTAATAAATATTAAAAATTGAACATATAATTTAATTTAAAACTGCGAGCGAGACGACAATAAATAAATATAATTATTACGATATTAGTTAATGTCAAAACTTTGGAAGGTAAAATATTCAGGGTGGCAAAAAAACCTTGGCCTGGGGCGACAGATTGTTAAATCCGCCTTTGGACTGGACGAGGGAGGGTGAGAGAACTCTTCCAGGTCACCTGGAAATGGCAAACGGAAGCGAGTGGAACTGGACTTGGTCACAATGTGTCAATCCTTGGCCACCGTTTATTGTCGAACTTTGACTCATTGATTACGTCTGAATTGAGGATCTTGGGGAACGCTTTGGCTATCGGTTCCATTATTTCTCTGCACGTCTGTGGGATTACATATTTTTGTATGGTTCTGTATGTATGTCCACGTATATGTGTGTGTGTGTGTGTGTGTCTGTATGAACGCGTGTCTGTCTGTGTGTCTTTCTGCGTCTATGTGTATGTCCATGTGTCTGTCTATGTCTTTCTGTGTCTCTTTCTCTGTGCATGTCCGTGTGTGTGTGTGTGTGTGTGTGTCTTTCTGTGTGTCTGTCTGTGTGTCTTTCTGTGTCTGTGTGTATGTCCGTGTGTCTGTCTGTGTCTTTCTGTGTGTATGTCCGTATGTTTTTCTGCGTATTTCTGTGTGTCTGTTTATTTCTTTGCCTGTGTGTCTGCCCGTGTGTCTCTGTCAGTCTATGTCTGTCTCTGTGTAGCTGTGCATCTGACTACTTAGCTAATTGGCTGTTTTTTTTATTCCAGGTAAATCTGCTGAAGGTTTTCTCAAACAATCACAATTGATATTAAGGTGAGGTAAGATAACATAAACAAAAATAAGAAAAGTTTATTTAGGGTACTGTACAATGTATATTAAATAAGATAAGGTAAGGTGAAGGCAAGATAAATTAAGATTAGGTAAGGCGTGGTAAGATATGGTAAGTAAGATATGGCAAAGTAAGGCAAGATAAGCTAAGGTAAGGTAAGACTAAGGAAACCAAGGTAAGGTACTGGTATTCATTCAGTAAAAAGCAACTCTGTCACCTACAGCCCTTCCTTATAAGTGTGGCTGTGGGTTGTAGAACCATACACAGGATCACATCAATCCAACAGCTGGATTAAAGGACTTTAAAGCCGAAGACGAATCGATAGATTTAAATGACACGACACTCGGAATCCCCGACTTGATGGGGAAATGCAAGCGCATTCGTAGTAGGCAAAAACCCCTTTGCGAGGTTTCACAAGGCGCTACGTAAATGTTTTGGATACAATGGATTCATGCATTCATCGTCATCCAGTAGAAATCGGTTTATATGTATTGTCGATACAAGAAGTGTTTGCGGTCGATTAAACCACTGTTCAAGCTAAACGTTATTCATCAACAGATTGACCTGTTATTGGTTGATTGATCGTCCGATTAATTTACTGATCATCCATCCATCACCACAAAGAGACACCTATCCCATCATCCCCACACCCACCCACCCACTCACCCACCCATCAACCCACCAAACCTTTCACTCATTAAATCAACCCATCCATTAAAAATCCCAACCATTCATTCACTCATCCATCCATCATCCCATTTACCCATCCACCAGACCATTCACCCATCTAGCAATCCATGCAACCATTCACCCATCCACCAAAACATTCACCCATCAACCCATCAAACCTTTCACTCATCCATCAACCCATCCATTAAAAATTCCAACCATTCATTCACTCATCCATCCATCATCCCATTCACCCATCCACCAAACCATTCACCCATACATTCACCCATCTAGCAATCCATGCAACCATTCACCCATCCACCAAGCCATTCACCCATCTAGCAATGCATCCAACCATTTACCCATCCACCAAGCCATTCACCCATCTAGCAGTCCATCCAACCAATCACCCATCCAAACCATTCACCCATCAAGCAATCCGTCCAACCATTCATCCATCCATCCAACCATCAACCCACAAATTTACACATCCACCTTTTATACTCAACGACCACTCCCACTCAATAAAACAACTGACCAAAGAGCATCCACGCAAAGCACACTGCAGGGCGCTCCACTGCAACACGCCTTTCCCTACTCTCGTAATAGGCCGCGTGGCATCTCATTTCCGCCAGCGATTGCAAGCAACGCGCAACATAGGGCGCACATTTAAGCACCGCAGAGGCCCATCGTCGGGCCGACCGTCTCGACGTTTTACGATCGCACAGGAAGCCAGAGAGACCCGCCGCCACTCCTAAAGCACACTGCGGACCCGACTCTTATCGACATATATTGTACCGTAATAAAACACGACGGTCGTCCTTTACGATCAAACCCTCCTCCGCGTAATTATTATAAGAGACGCTGAACCATTTCCCTGTTGCTTCAGGCGTACGCGGCGTCGAGGTTAGGGTAAGGTATGGTAAAGCCCGGTTAGGTATGGTTTAACGCGCGATAATGTAATATCAGGTAAGGCAGTGTAAGGGGCAGTTGGCCAGTCTTCTCCCTCGCAGTATCATCTACCCACTGACTGAGTACGACGATCAGTCTACTCATTATATCTGAGTTTACTCTTGAAGAAGAATAATCAAAACGTAGTCCTGTGGTTAGCTTGCTGGACTGCCAACCGAGACGTCGGGGATTCAAATCCCCACCACGGCAAAAAGTTGTTTCGATATTTCTGGTCTACCTGCGACCCTAGCAGACACAGCTATAATGAGTACACCGACCGTACGCTGTCGTTGGGAAGATGAGGTGGCGAGGGTTTGGACTGGCCGCCCGTCCTCATATGCCGAGGCTAAGAAAATGAAGTTGCTAACACTTCGTACCATGGTTCTCAGGGTTAGCTTAAGGTACTTAACCTCTCCTCGTACTCCTCCTCCTCCTCCTCCTCGTCCTCGTCCTCGTCCTCCTCCTCGTCCTCCTCCTCGTCCTCCTCGTCGTCGTCGTCGTCGTCGTCGTCGTTCTCCTCCTCCTCCTCCTCCTCCTCCTCCTCCTCCTCCTACTTCTTCTTCTTCTTCTGTGCGTTTACGCTATGTTGCAGCGAATGTTCCCACGAAATCCGAAATACCATCTGCGAGGAATCTGACAAGTGGCCAGCAAGTGATAGTCGCCAGGTGCGGATATGCGCAGATATCTGCAGATATCCATATCCGAAAAACACTTGAAGACGGCAATCTGGCTTTTCCAAAGTCTCAATCATCGCTCTCAAGACCTCTTACGTAGGCGCTTAGGCGCATACATGCATTATCAATACTTGCTATTATATATAAAAATGCCAATTAATACTCGTGTAAATAAATAAATAAATATATATATATATATATATAAGTATCCTCGTATGTACATGCATACATGTGCGTATATATACGTACCCATTTATACAAGTATGTGCGTGAGTTCGTAGGTGGTGGCTTGGTGTGTGGCTGAATGGGTGAGTTTGATCAATGAATTTAAGGACGGATGGATGGGTTGATGAGCTGTAGGATGGATGGATGGATATATGGATGGATGGATGGATGAATGGATGGATGGATGGATGAATGGAAAGATAGACGGATGGATAGATGGATGGATTGATGGATGGATGGATTGATGGATAGATGGAAGGATGGATGGATAGATGGATGTATGGGTGGCGGGTGGATATATATGAATGGATGGATGGATGAACGGATGGAAAGAAAAATGCATCGCTGTATGGATGGATTGGTGGCGGATGGATGAATGGATTGATGATTGGATGTATGGACGGATGGATGGATGGATGGATGGATGTATGTATGTATGGATGGATGGATGGATGGATGGATGGATGGATGGATGGATGGATGGATGGATGGATGGATGGATGGATGGATGGATGGATGGATGGATGGATGGATGGATGGATGGATGGATGGATGGATGGATGGATGGATGGATGGATGGATGGATGGATGGATGGACAGACGGAGGAACGGATGGATAGTGGATGGATGGGGATAGACTTATGGGTGGACGAGACTAACGAAAGGATGGCCTGATGAAGGTCTGCCCATCTCAATACTTCCACAGACCGAAGAACATCCTCAGCCAATTGCAGCCAACAAAACTCGAGCATGCGCAGTAGACCGGAAGTAGACGTCGCGCGGCGCATGAATCAGGACGCCGTAACTACATTAGTATACGTTGCGACGACTTGTTTGCCCGCCAGAGGGCGAATCCAGACGGACCTCAGCAGAGGACATTGCAGGACAAGGCAAATACTCTTCATCATCCGGGCTTTTCTTCCCGTCGCAACAGGTGGCGCCGCCTGGCGACGAAAAGCAGACTTGAAAATCGTAAATTGGGTCACGTGGGTTTTAAGGTCGGAAGTAATGTGATTCGGGTCATCACGTAGAACTGAGGGTCGAAAATGACGTGATATGAGTGATGCAGACATAGGCGTAGACTCTGAGGGGAGCCGTGGCACGTCGTGTCCCCCAATAATTCAGAAGGACTGTACACCCAATGCAACAAGTGTACAATGAATAACCAAATCCCCCCAATATTTTGAACAAGCTTACGCCAGGGGATGCAGACCTCAGTATTTGAAAATAAACGATTCAGGTCACGTAGGGTTTACGAGCCCAAAATAATGTGATCGAAGTCACGTAATTGTAATTGAACAATTAAGCTTATATATAACGGCACTCACAGAGGAAGCTAATCAGAGGCACTTTCAGCGCCAGTCCATTATCTTCATCTGATATTAAATGTCATCAAGACCTAGACAATTACATCAGTTAGCAAAACAATGCACGGTAAGCTAGAAGGGTCAGTAGTGGAGGTACACGCACACACGTACAGCACAACCAATGGATCCCCAATCCCCATCACTGTTGACAGATGGCATCATGTTCAGAATCTCTGGATCTATAGTTGCGTCGATAAGGTCCGATAGCGCATTGGATAACATCTGGCGTAGAGTGCGAGAGGTACAGAGATCGAGTCCCATAGGCTGCAATTTGCGCCGCGTATTGCAGGCTGTCTGTTCTGTTAGTAGTTAAGGTTTATCGCATAACATGTACATGTACAGCGCAGTGCGTTTGCAGGCGCTTAATTAAAGAACAAATATTATTATAATGTAGGAAATCAAACGATTCGGGTCACATACAGCTTACTAGTCCGAAATGATGTGATTGTTGTGGCGTAGAGCTTAATGTATGAAAGTCTTTGATGTGAGTTTTGTATGAGACTTACATCAAGGCTCAAATGATGTGATTTTAGTCACGTAGAACTTGGAGTCTGAAATTACTTGATTCGATTCTCGTAGATCGTTAGGTCTCACTGATGTCATTGAGGCCACAAGTCTTAAGACCTGTGATTGTCTTTCAAATTTTGTAGACCTTAGGGTCTGGAATGAAGTCATTCAGGTCAGTTGGACCTTTGGGTCTGGAATGAAGTCATTCAGGTCAGTTGGACCTTATAGGGTCTGGAATGAAGTCATTCAGGTCAGTTGGACCTTATAGGGTCTGGAATGAAGTCATTCAGGTCAGTTGGACCTTTGGGTCTGGAATGAAGTCATTCAGGTCAGTTGGACCTTTGGGTCTGGAATGAAGTCATTCAGGTCAGTTGGACCTTTGGGTCTGGAATGAAGTCATTCAGGTCAGTTGGACCTTTGGGTCTGGAATGAAGTCATTCAGGTCAGTAGGACCTTTGGGTCTGGAATGAAGTCATTCAGGTCAGTTGGACCTTATATAGGTCTGGAATGAAGTCATTCAGGTCAGTTGGACTTTTGGGTCTGGAATGAAGTCATTCAGGTCAGTTGGACCTTATAGGGTCTGGAATGAAGTCATTCAGGTCAGTTGGACCTTATAGGGTCTGGAATGAAGTCATTCAGGTCAGTTGGACCTTATAGGGTCTGGAATGAAGTCATTCAGGTCAGTTGGACCTTTGGGTCTGGAATGAAGTCATTCAGGTCAGTTGGACCTTTGGGTCTGGAATGAAGTCATTCAGGTCAGTTGGACCTTTGGGTCTGGAATGAAGTCATTCAGGTCAGTTGGACCTTTGGGTCTGGAATGAAGTCATTCAGGTCAGTAGGACCTTTGGGTCTGGAATGAAGTCATTCAGGTCAGTTGGACCTTAGGGTGTGAACTTAAGTATTTCAAATCAGTTGGAGCTTAGGGTCATAAATTACGTTATTTAGATTATCTGTTTTGAATATCACCTGTAAATATATCTGTTCGTAACACAAAGATGTATACATGGGAACAATAAATGGAATTGGATTAAACAACAGTGTCTGAAATAACGTAACACAACGCAAGTAACACTTAGCTGGGTTCTAATACGCACTGTGTGCGATTCAATTCGACCCTAGGTTGTGCCATAGCGTGATGCAGACCAGGTGAGCTCTTAGGTTTTAAAATAAGGTTGACCTTAGTGCGTGGAAAAACGTAATGCATGCACCTTAGATCAAAGTTGTAATCGTAATAGTAATAACCCGATATCTCGCCAGCGCCAAAAGAAAGCTACGTCGCGGAAACCAGACTATAATCACAGCTACTCATTCAAAATCGTAATCATAATCTCGAAATTTCTACAGCGCCCACAAAAGCGAAGTCGCGGCAACAGGCGCTTTGTCAAAATACAATCTATATATAGGCGGGTTGAAATCGGTTCCAGGTCAAGATCAATAGCAAAGTTCAAAAGAAAATCGATTGGTAGGTAGGCTACAACAACTATGATAACAGTCTTCCACTGGAAATTACAACTTTAGCGCCATGCATAGATCAGAAAACATTTTTAGGTTATCTTAAGACGTACCCATTTTTCGGTTTGTCAGGTCACTTAGGTAGCCGTGTTACAGGGCAATGATACTCTCATCGGCATAGATATTAATTGCTAATAAAAATTAATAATGATAAAAATAGTGATAAACAAGATGGTGATACCGACCGATAGCCCGGTTCTGGAGATAACATGATGCATAGTTTGTGTGACATCGGCAGCGTGTACCAGATTGTGGTAGGGATTGTTGTATTTGCTGTAGCCCTGCTCCAGGCGAACAAGGAAACTGTCTAAAACGTGGATGTTGATCTACAAGAAAACACGGCAAAATGTAACGCACTCTCACCGTTTGCGCATTTAAGCAAGCAATCATTTCGTTAGAACACGTCATACATCCATATCTCTGCAACTGCTGTTTTGAGTAATGCCAGTCTCAAACCTGGATAAACGAGGAGGGCAACCTCAACGGCACTGGCAGCCATAAGATATCGTTAAACACTATACAGTATACATATAGGCTATACGGCTGATTGAAGAGTAATAAGCAGAAGGGCAGATCAGACTGTAATTGCGATGTAATCAGCCCGGTGCGCTACGGTTGCGCTCTGCTACATGTGGGAGATATCAAGGTACCGCGTTTCATGCATACTGTAGCATACATAGTATTAATATACACATATCATCATCGTCATCAGTTCCTGACGCCAGACGTTTGGCGGCGATGGGTACGAATAAATGATCTCCATTGTCATCGGTCATTTGTCAAGTCCATCCCCCCCCCCTTTAGTGTTAGTCCAAGTGATGTTATGTCCTCAGTTATATTATCTATCCAGCGTAGTCTTGGTCTGCCTTTGTGTCTTTTCCCTTCAAATCTTGCATGTAGTGCACTGTGTGAGATTCGGTCAACTGGCATTCTCTCTACATGTCCAAAAATCGGAGTCTTCGTTGAATGACTTTGTCTGGCAGAGTTGTTTGCATACCTAATGATTGTCTTATGTCATCATTACCTATTCTCTGTAGGGCCTAGTCTTGAAATCCCTGTGATCTTCCACAGCCAACTCATTTCTGCTGTAAGAATCCTTTCCTCATCTTGTTCTCGTTATATACACATAGCATATACATTTCCGTATACATATCTATTATTAAACAGCTGGCTTAGCGAGGGTGCGGAGAGCTTTGGGAAGAGCGCAGTGACACAAACGGGAAAACGAGGATGGCGGGATTCGTGTCGTTGCTTTTAATAGCAGATAAACCGTTGCTATTCTTAGCTATTAATCTGACATTCTATTCCAGGATCCGAGCTACAAATAGCCCACGAAGAAACAGGTCAATGTCGCCGACTTCATAAATAACGATGATGGGCGATGACAGAGAAACGAAGAAACTAGAAGAGCATTGGAAAGAAGCATAGTTGTTTAAACCGGTTTAAAATCTTTTTTTCGTTTTTCACTTTTCGTCACGTTTTTTCCGTCTTTTATTTTTTTTATGTAACTTTATTTATTCATTTAATGTTTGCTCCTATTTTGTTTGATTTTATTTTTGTCTGATGTCCCTTACGTTGTCTCCGTGGGCCTACTTTCAAGGATACAGCTAATTTACATCACTATTTAACGTCATCATTTGAGAAATAAAGAACGCGGTACAAGAAATAAAAAAATTTAAAAGTTACTTCTAAGTTATCCAAAATGCCAAAAGAAAAGGGTGCTGAATGGATTCACGTTACTTTGATAAACCAGAGAGACAAAAATTCAGCATTGGCTAAATTGAATGCATTCACTGTGAGAATGTTCATTCAGGTGGTACGATCCATATTAGGTGTTATCTTGTGAGAGACGATATCAATATAAATCATGTGAAAAATTGTCCACAGACATCAAGAATATGATCAGAGAAGAGAATGACCATAGATAAAAAAGAAAGGGACAAAACCGGGGCAGAGTGCCACAGAGAAGCAGAGGCAGGGACAGAGGGTGATGCGCACATAGAAGGAGAAGAACATGGAAAGAGGGAGCAAGAGGAAATGAAAAGCCAGGGATAATGAGAGTCAGATGGACAGGAAGCGAGCGACGAGAAGAAATGGCGAAGGTCATCTGCATACAAAGAGGCGAAGGTCAGGTCCACAGAGGGACTAGGACATGGAAAGTTGGAGAAAGCAGGACAGTGAAAATCAGGGTCAGTGACGCAGCGACAGAGGGAGAGGGTCAGGAAGAAGAAACGGGAAATGAATTTACGCCCGCAATCACACCCGCGTGTATCTCCCAAAATACCAATCCTATAGCGACGTCTAACGAGTAAGATAGTCGTAGTGGCTCTCTGTAAAGACATCTAAAAATAACACCAGAACGTACCTTAAACTTGTTGATGAGATCATATCGCTGCAGGAGTTCGTAACCCACGTACTTGAGTGCGTGACCATCAGCCGCCTCGTTGACAGCAAAAACGTCGAACGACCAGTCTTCAATATTCTGCCGACAAAGAGTTAAACGATTGCTAATTAACTCTGTTGTTAAATCTAATCTAATCTGATCCAAATTAATCCAATCAAATACAATTTAATCCAGTTCAATCTCATCTGATACAATCTAATCTAATTATTAATACGATTTATTAAGTGCCACTATCATAAAGCATCAAATCAATGGCGCCGAGAAGTTAGCAGTGAAGGACTTGCTCAAGGTCCTTACACAGGGGAGGCGGCTCAAACCCGTACTCTCCGCGTTACAAGGCGAGCGCTTTAACTAATCGGCTACCATGTCCCACTATCTAATGTCGATGACTGTCAGAGTGGTGGGGTCGACTTACTTACCTAAATACAGCATTTTGGGATATTACGATCAACTGACGATTGTTGATAATGTAACGACACTGTTTCGAAGGTAATCGACGTCATTGCAAAACCATATATTTACAAACTACGCGGATTGAAGGAGGCACTGTAACAACCGCTCCGTAATCTGAGTCGTACCCCATTCTGCGCGGCAGTTGGTAATTGCCCTTGGGTGACGGATCAAGATTAAATGGCTGAAAATGTCAAGCCACGTAGGGTACCCCAAAGAAACTCACCGAATTTTCACGAATCCCATGACCCAGCCTCAGCAGGGTTGGGAGACAGCTGACCCCTAGGAAGTTAAGAACCCCATTGGCGACGCTAATGCTGATTAGCAGTAGTTTCCTTTTTACTTACTTACCTAAATACAGTATTTTGGGATATTACGATCAACTGACGATTGTTGATAATGTAACGACACTGTTTCGAAGGTAATCGACGTCATTGCAAAACCATATATTTACAAACTACGCGGATTGAAGGAGGCACTGTAACAACCGCTCCGTAATCTGAGTCGTACCCCATTCTGCGCGGCAGTTGGTAATTGCCCTTGGGTGACGGATCAAGATTAAATGGCTGAAAATGTCAAGCCACGTAGGGTACCCCAAAGAAACTCACCGAATTTTCACGAATCCCATGACCCAGCCTCAGCAGGGTTGGGAGACAGCTGACCCCTAGGAAGTTAAGAACCCCATTGGCGACGCTAATGCTGATTAGCAGTAGTTTCCTTTTTTAACGACAGCTTATGGCTCCAACGGCCGTTGACGTCCACCTTATCTCGCAAGACTTAGGTCTATTCTATGGTCCACCGATTAAAACGCGATGACATTATTTAAAGCTGTCCTGTGTAATGAAAACCATTCACTAAGATGCCTTTTCCCTAACCATCATTTAACTCCCTATTTTCTTAGAGACAGACCTCATAACTTAAACCTCCCCGATAAAGACTCACGAAACTTTATTTCTCGTGTTATTCGCCAACTCATACTAAGCTATTACTTCCTCCGTTCTATTTTTCATGTACACCTACAGCGTTTTGCCTGTTGTTCTACGTAATAAACGAATATAAACATAAACATGACAATTATAATTATATAGGAAGAGATACAACCATTTTAAAGGTGTATAAAACTATAGGATCAGAAAGAAACTGATGAAACTGAACAAAGATGAAAACTAGGCATATATAAAGGCGTCGGTAAAACCGATTTAAAGGTGTCTAAATTAATCCAAAATCACTAGTAGTCTCCAGAGTTGAGCGACATTTTCTCGCGGCCCTTCCGTTGACGCAGGCCTTAGATTTCATATTTTAATCATCAAATCATCAAACAGAAAATATTTCATGGCGTCGAAAAGTAACTAGAAGTGAGCAGTGCTTTTCAACGACGCTGTGTCACAACAAAGGTCATTAGCGTCGCCCTCCTCCTTTATCTAGAATGCGGACTGGCACCCCCAGAAAATAGCAGTGGTTAGCGTTCATCATTGTATTGGATAAATACAAACAGTTTAACGACACCTTATGACATCAAAGGCCGTTGGCCTCGATATAAAAAATTTTGTATTCAGTCAAGCGGAATTTCACGCTAATAATAATAATAATAATAATAATAATAATAATAATAATAATAATAATAATAATAATAATAATAATAATAATAATAATAATAATAATAATAATAATAATAAAGACATGGCATCTTTAGAGGCCTCGATAACAACAGATTACCACCAGCCCAGGCTGAAGGCAGTCGCCTCACCGCACGCAGGTGATTGGCTACTAGCGCTCCCCATAAGCGCTTGTGGACTGAGGCTAAATGACGAAGCAGTCCGTATCGCAACAGGACTGCGCCTCGGGGCGGATTTATGTGCTCCTCACGAATGCCCTTGTGGAGCGACGGTCCAAGAGGACGGCTCACATGGGATGTCATGCAGCCTCGGGCCAGGTCGCACTGCCAGACATGCTCTACTAAACGACATCATTTGGCGTGGCCTCACCAAAGCTGGCTTTCCAGCCACAAAGGAGCCCACTGGACTTGTCAGGTCTGATGGGAGACGTCCTGATGGGGTAACTCTTATCCCATGGGAGGGTGGTAAATGCCTTGCATGGGACGCCACTGTTATTGACACCCTGGCAGAATCATACCGCACCAGATCAGCTGAGGTTGCGGGGGCTGCTGCCGAGATAGCAGCGGACAGAAAAACATCCAAATATACTGCCATTTTGTCATCATATTGCTTTGTGCCCTTGGCCTTTGAAACTCTGGGTCCAATAAATCAGGAAGGCCTCGCACTGATCAACCTCCTCGGCTACCGCCTGGCCCAAATATCAGGAGACAATAGAGAGACTACTTTCCTTTATCAGCGCTTATCTATGGAAATCCAACGCTTCAATGCTGTCGCTTTTGTTAGCACCTTTTGCACCAATAAAACCATCTGCGAAGACTAGCCATTCCAGAACAATGCCCCCCTAATTTTTGAACTTCCGAGGGATCATATGTAACTCGGGGGGAAAAATAATAATAATAATAATTCCCACGCTTTCCCCCGAAGACGAGGCCTGACCCTCCAGACACTATCTCTGCTCCTAAATAACAATAAATTTTTTACAAATCCTGAGGGATCCTTGATACCTCGGGTTAAAAAAAATAATAATAATAAAATAATAATAATAATAATAATAATAATAATAGCAGAGATTTAGGTACTATAGTTCGTAAACAGTCAAAGTGAAATCGATGCAACGATTCAGAAGCACTAATAATGCCTAGTAGCCTAGTAGGCCTAGTTGGCTACCAGGGCCGTTGACGCTTACCTTCACGTTTATCTTTGATTACACGTTAGTGCTTCGATGGACCCAGGTAGGCCTAGTTTAACGACATTTTAAGGCAACAAAAACCGTTGACATCGACAGAAATTATTTTTGAACAGTTCAAAACGTTCGTATGACTGTTGCCTTTAAACGTTAAGGTCTCTTAAGCTGTACGTTTACAGTTGCGTACAAACCATTCACTAATCGTTAAGAGTACATGTTGTTTAAGTTAAACGACACTGTGCGATAAAGAATCTATAGCGTCGTTAGAATATATTTAAAAGGTGTCGAAACGAAGCCCGATATCTGACGTTTAGTATCTCGAGTGTTTCACGATATCTTGGAGCTGCCAGGGATACTGACAAGGGCGTTGACTTAAAAATTGTATTAAATTCCCCAGTTAACGATTGAGCTAAAATAACGAACATGACAAGAAATTAAATTTATATGTATAGATTCAATGCTATTAGCATTAGTAGTACGAGCATGCGCACTTGATAAAGATGGCCACAGGTTTCTCTGGCGTGTATTTTTTTTATCAATTATCTGGCCACAAGCGGATTTTATTCGATAATTTTGTTCGTTTGGACTTCAGATATGACCTATTATGCATTCATGGAATTATTTAGCTCTTTCACTGCTGTTGCTGAGTGCTTTGGAAGATGTTCAGAATTTTTTTTATCGAAGTCTCGAGCGGCGTCTGCGGACTTTCCCGCTCTGAGGACTTTCGGATTACTAGCTGGACGCTGTCAAGCTCCATTTGGAAAGACCAATAGAGTTCGTGGACTGGTGCTGACTATTGTATTTCATTAACACTCAACAACCAGTTCCCGGTTGCAAAAGAATGTCGTTCTCCACGGACTCGGTGGCAGAAGAAGACCAGGATAATGTAATATAATAGAATAATATAACAAGGGTTTTTAAACAGTGTTGTGCGTTACTGCATTAGCCTACTTGTAACGCGTTACTGTAACTAGCTACTATTTTCGGTAACTTTGGGGTAACTAGTTACTTTTTACCAAAAGTAGCCAAAAGTGGTAACTGATTACCTGAACGAGGTAACGGTAACGCCAAAATTTAGTTACTTTGCGCTAATTGTAAATCAACGTAGGCTATGTTCGCTTGGTCTAGTTCTATTAAGGCCATAGGCGTAGACTCTGGGGGGGGAGCCGGGGTACGTGCCCCAATAATTGAGATGGACTGTACACCCAATGCATAAAGTGTAGAATGAATGACAAAATGACCCTCCTCCCATATTTTGGACAACTTTACGCCAGTGATTATGGCGGTATAATTATTAATTATACTATTGTCAAGGGTGTTTTATCATCAACCTGGAAATTTATTGGTTCTCATGCGTCGAAGTGATCCGAACATTACCGTTTGTGCTCAAGTCTTTGGGCACTTTCCCTTTATTCAAAAATTTAAAAGTCTAATTTCATCATGGAGGAGCTAAAAATTCAAATTAACATTCCCACTGTAAGTAACTAAAAATACTTAATTACTCTTTCAAAGTAACCGTAATCAGTTACTAATTATTTTTTCTAAAGTACCTGTAGCTAACTAGTTACTGTAATTACTTACTTTTGAAAAGTAACTATCCAGCACTGGTTCCAAGTGATTCAGAAGGCATGGAATCTGTGTTAGAATCACTGCAAGTTAACCCGGAATGCTTAATAACTCATAATAATAATAATAATAATAATAATAATAATAATAATAATAATAATAATAATAATAATAATAATAATAATAATAATAATAATAATAATAATAATAATAATAATAATAATAATAATAACGACAATTTATATGGCGCCGTAACGCGGCCATGCCGCTACAAGGGCGCCTTATCCTTCCAAGCTTCCTCTTAAAACCTGTTATAGTTTCTACGGAGATTATACTATTATCCAAACAATTCAACAGTCTAAAACTCTTGCAGTGCTCTAGTGTCCCTTTCGTATGCAGCGTCGTTCACCATCTGCGAGGTACTGCTTGGTGGTGGGGTTTCGTATGTTGTCGTTAGTCCTCTTCTTCAAAGTTACCTAGTCCAGGATCTGCGAAAATGGTGTTCACTGTCGGCTGTATTTGGAAGTAGGTCAGTGTGGTTCTACGGGTCTGCGGGAGCTCGCCAGTGGCGATTCTTCTAGTTGTATGAGTAGCCTACTGTTCGTTTATTAATTAACTTTTTGTTCTTAATTACTTTAATATCGTATAGGCAAGCGCACGCAGCGCTCCTGTGAGGTATTTAAAAATACTTAAGCACTATATAGTAAGTGCCTAGATACGCAGAGGTAGTATTAAGTGCTATCCAACGCTCAGCGATATCCAACGGCTGCCAGCACCGTTGACGTCAACCGTAGCTAACCTTTTCACGTGTATAAGCTCGTTGTTTAATATTGCACCGCGTGAGGTAAAGTAGGGTAGGGTGGGGTTAGTTGGTCCACTTTTAAAAAAATAGCTCATTTCACAGTTAGCGTTAAATTTATTAACAAACAAACATTTTAACATTGTGTGGTAACATGTCAGGATCAATTGTTGACACATAAATTTTACAGTGCTCAACATAAATTTGGAGAATTAAGCCCAAAATGCACCCCCTTAGAAAAAACCAACTAACCCCCTTGCGGGGTTTGTTGGTCCATCGTATGGGGTTTGTTGGTCTTAATGTAACAGACCTAGAGGTTGTTGCAATTGAACTATCTAGAATGCATATAGCCTAGTTTTTGGTTCGCACAGGCCCAACTTAGTCATAGGCATAGGCTAGTATTTTATTTACTTCCGGGCTAGCGGCAAAACTCACAGGTGAAATCATCGTCATCATCTTCTACACCAGCGCATGCATCATGCGCCCAGCGTAAACAGATGTCGCATCGAATCCAGCCGTCAATGGATTCAGCGCTCGGCTCATTGCAATAGAAACATTCGTCGTTTTCATTCGCCACTCCTGACTTCCGGCTGTTGCTTCCAAACTCCGACAGTTTCAGTTGCTTCCTAGCGGGCACTATGATTTTAGTCTTTCTTGTCATCGTCTTGTCACCCATACGTAGGCCTACCATCGCACCCTTTCTGGCTTTCCCGATCTTGACATCTTTCCGTGCACTGACACCACTCCCAACTTCAGGCCTGTCAATTTTCCTTGCAACCTTTCTTTGATTTTGCAAGGCCAGGAGTCGATTCTTAACTGGTGTATCTGTAAATATCTGGGTTTCTCCTCTCTTTCTCTTGTTTGTTTCCAGTTTTCTTGGCGGAGCCTTTGGATATGGGCGCACGATGTGAGGCGGTGTGTGACCGGTTCTGCTGGTGCTGGGCTGGCAAGATGGAGGAATGAGTGATGACGGAGTGGTCGACAAGATGGAGGAATGACTGTTAAGTTCAGGAAGGTTGATAGAAGGCGTTGGATCTCCCGGTCCAGACAAACAATACCTAGATCAGATTATTGTAGGCCTAATATAAACCCAAACTCAACAAAAGCAGGTTCATTAGGCTAATTTATAGAACCAAGTAGGCCTAGGGGTCTAAACCCCCAAGGACCAACAAACCCCATAATGAACCCCGGTGGACCAACAAACCCCATGCATAGGCTGTCCAACTAACCCCGTAGGGTGTGATTTTAGTATTTCTCAAATATTTAAAAAAACGATTCAGTCGATCAAAATGAAATTATATGCATTAGAATCAGTATAAAAAAAACTATCTAGCATACTAATACCGATTTGGGATCGCACACGTAGTTTTCAAGCGAGAAAGAAATGTTTGCAATCCGAAATATTTCGGTTTCAGCGGTAAAATTTTCTCGTCAACAACACAAGTGTCCTTGACCTCCAGCATAGAATAGATAATGGTTAGAATACTTAATTTAACGTTGGCAACGAGTTGTGCTAGACAGTAAGAAGTTCATACAAGCAATTGAGACGTTGGAAGGGGGTGACCAACAAACCCCTATGACCAACTAACCCCATCCTACCCCTAGTTGCTGTTTAAACGACGACGTGTCATAACAAAGATGATTAACGTCGCCCTCCTTCTTTATCCAGGCTTCGGACTGGCACCACCCACCCAGTGGCTGAGTTAAAAATCTGAGGAGCACTTTAAAAAGTTCTGTATCTGCCTACAAAACTATCACATCAAGCGACTATTATTTAAGCTCCGTCAACAGCCAGGTGGCGCTCTGCTCTGCGAATGGCCTGCCTCTAGCGACCGCCGGCGTCTGAATTCATTATGCAAATATTGCGGACGTAGAAAATTTCGTACGCATTTGCTGTTCTTTATTGGACTTGTTAAGGTTCATTTGTGTGACAGAGATGCCATTATGCCGAGATGTCAGGATGCCTTAGCAACGGCTGTCAGCATCAGCAGCATTCGTCAACAGCGGTGCACGCAGCATCTCGTGGCAGGCGTAGAGCAATTCATGCAGATGCTTTTCAAGTGTAATTCCTAAGCTGTGTCTTAAGGTCAAACCTTGTAGATCCCTCGCTTCTGCCGACCGTTATGCGTAGCAATTCTCTCTCGCCGTCTGTCTGTCCGTCTCTGTCTGTTTGTGTCTGTCTGTCTGTGTCTGTATCGTATATATCTCTCTCACCTACACCTACATCTACACCAGTGTGATTCTCCTTACAGATTTTATTTTAGTTATAGTTACAGTTATAGTTAATGGTTTTTCATTTTAGTTATAGTTACAGTAATAGTTAGTATTATTTTTTAGTTATAGTTATAGTTACTGGACTTTTATTTTAGTTAATTTTAGTTAGTACATAGTTACATCTGGCCCCGATGGCGCTGTGCCTGGTCCTATATATATGGGGTCATCGAATAAATGTCAAAAAGATTTTCGGCAGTTTTTTTTATCTCCCCCTGTCAACAACTGTCAAACATTCAAGGATCCCCTAACAAAATTATGTCAAAGAAATAGCCCCACCTCCAGAAAATTTCTATGACTCTAGCAAATGCAAAAACATTGAAATTGCCGAAAACAAAATGTTGTTATTAAGATTTGAATTTGATACTATAATGGCTTCAAATGTTGAATCACTGTCTGTCACAGATATTATTTTAATGGATTTTTTCATTCAAAAATACAATCTTGTTTTCTTTTAAATGTGTATTCAATTTGATTTTTATTATGAATATTTCTATTGTGAACATGAAGATGATAACTTTTTTCTAATATTCCTTTTAACATGGAAAATTAAAATCAAAACAAGTTTCTCAGTCTTTAATATGACAAATTTGCGCTAGTCAACTTGGGTCAAAATCGCTATAGAAGCGTTTACACAATAGGCCCTAATTACATTTATAAATGTAATCGATGTCCATAAAATATCGATGAATGAAGCTGTTGTAGCATTTTCACATTCTTATGTTTATCGATATTGCACTTTTTATTTCATTAACGAAAATAGCGATGAATTTTCGTTAGTGTTATTTTCGTTATAGTTATAGTTATAGTTAATGATATTTTTTAGTTACAGTTATAGTTATCGTTAACGAAATCATTTTTTGTTCGTTAACGAAAATTTTCGTTATCGTTAACGTTAACGAGAATCACACTGATCTACACCCATACCTATTTATAAACCCACCTACACACATACACCTACACACACAGAAACACACAGAAATACACACACGCACACATTCACTCTACAAATACATGAATGTATACTGAACGTACTGTTTAATTGTATCTGTCTAATTTATTCTGTCCTTTTTTGTCTGCATTTCTGTCTGTCTGTCTGTCTGTCTGTCTGTCTGTCCCTCTGCATATGTCTATCTGTCTGTCGTTTTCAATCACCAAAGATATCCATCAACTTTTGCATTTGCAGCTTTTTTGAAGGAGATACCAATTAGAGTAAACGAGTGAACGAAACCAAAGGTAAGTTTAGGTCAGTTAAAGTAACTTAAGATAAAGCAAGACAAGGTAAGTAAGGCAAAACTAAAAAATGCAAAATAAGTGAATGTCGCCATAGCAACAAATTTGTTGGAAAAATAGAAAAACAGACACACAAACAGGGACACAGAAACAAATACACCAAGACAATGACACACACACACATAATATAATATACAACCATAGGCGTAGACTCTAGGGGCAGCCGGGGCACGTGCCCCCCCAATAATTGAGATGGCCTGTACATCCAATACAACAAGTGTAGAACGAATAACCAAATCCCCCCATATATTTGACAAGTTTACGCCAGTGCATACAACCGAAATGTTGATACCACTCCCCATAGACCTATTAAAGCGGGTAATATGAAGAAGAGCAGTCCCTTAAATTAACCCCAGAGTCAGCCATGGGTGAGAAGCGTTATCAGTTTCATTTTTATCTTATCCTTGGTACACCGGGTTGCCAGTCCTCTCCCTCGTCGCCTAATATTACCACTGATATGAAACGGTCGATGTACTCATTACAGCTGAGTTGGCTAGGCGGCACAAGTGGAGCTGAAAACTCGAAACTAATTTCTGCGGGCAATACGAAGCAACAGTAATAAAGACAGTGGAAGAGTGATGCAGCCTGTAAAAGGGAAAGAGCTACAGCGAGAGGACCAGGGAGACAGAATAAGACAGAAACAGAGGCAGACAAAGAGAGACAGGAGAACAGACAACGAAACTGGGGCAACTGAGAGTTAGCAAGGCAAACACAGAGAAAGACACAGCCCTTGAAAGAACGACAGATAGAATAAGAGAGAAAGACAGAGAAAACGAGGCAGTGACAGATACATGGATACAGAAACAGAGGAAGAGCGATGGATAATGATAGAAAGAGAGAAAGACAGACACGGACAGAGAAAGTAACAGAGACAGAGAGAGACACACAGAAGGAGAGAAAGAGAGAGAAAGAGAAATAGAGAGAGAAATAGAGAGAGACAAACATACAGACAGACAGACAGACAGACAGACAGACAGAGGCAGAGTCAGAGAAAAAAGAAAGAAAGAGATAAAGAAAGAGAGAGTGAGCTAAAGAGATAACAAAGACGGCGACCGACACAACCATCCAGACATAGGCACACAGACAGACACACCAAGAAGACAGACGCACACATCCATCCAAACAAACCGCCTGATCGATAGCCGAACATTGTCGCCGCTCTTTCATTTCATCGTGCGACGCTTAATACCACCGTCGTCTGTCTCAGCAGCCGACCACGAGATCGTCCATCAGCCGAGGCATTCCATCATGATTTGTGACCGTAAAGCGACGATAGTGGTCGCTCTTGGCAACACGGTCATCTGCCCTCTCCCTCTCCCTCTCCCGTCCGCAAGGACATTGGAGTGGACAGTGCTTAGCATAAGGACGGGGAATCAGGCCAAAAAGGGGCATACAAAGCCTGGATAGAGACAGCGATACAGAGAAAGAGATGGAGAGAGAGAGCGATATAAATAGAGAGCGCTGCTGAGAGAGCGAGATATAAAAACAGCCACACGCATAGAGAGACAGCGACACAGAGATAGAGATAGACAGCGACAGAGATAGACAGATAGATAGATAGACAGACAGACAGACAGACAGAGACAGATAGATAGATAATGACAGACATAGATAGTGACAGACAGAAAGGGAGTGTGTGTGTGTGAGAGAGAGAGATAGAGAGAGAGAGAGAGAGAGAGAGAGAGAGAGAGAGAGAGAGAGAGAGAGAGAGAGAGAGAGAGAGAGAGAGAGAGAGAGAGAGAGAGAGAGAGAGAGAGAGAGAGAGAGAGAGAGAGAGAGACAGAGAGAGAGACAGAGAGAGACAGAGAGAGAAAGAGAGAGAGACAGAGAGAGAGACAGAGAGAGAAAGAGAGAGAGACAGAGAGAGAGACAGAGAGAGAGACAGAGAGACAGAGAGAGAGAGAGAGAGAGAGAGAGAGAGAGAGAGAGAGAGAGAGAGAGAGAGAGAGAGAGGAGCGTGTAGACATTGTAGAGACAGATTGAGTAAGAGATACAGAGACAGAGAGACAGAGAGAAGATGTAGGAAGCAAGACAAACATACATAAAAACAGCCTGTAACCGAAAGATGAAGTGTGCAAAAGAAAAACACAGAGAGAAAGAGAGAGATAGAGATAGAGAGAGACAGACAGACAGACAGAGATAAACAGACAGAGAGATAAAGAGAGGCAAAAAGACGGAGAGGCAGATGGGTGGAACCTGGTCAGTAAGCGGTCAGTGGTCGCGCACTGTGTAATATCTAGGCCCTGGGTCGCGCGGCGCAATAAAACGCGAGTGAGATTTATGTTGGCTCTTTGAATGGTTCCTGTGCGGCGGCGTCCGTGGGATGTTGTGATGTGCGTCTGGCCTGACCGCATCCAATCAGAAGCGTCCGAGTTCTTTCCATTCATCTCATTCATTCGCTTTTCCGTTTTTTTCCTGCTGATTTTTAATGCACTGCTCTGCAGGGTCCCTCGATTCGAAATTATTCTAAACACGTCCATTAAGAGTTCCGGCTTCAGTTCAGTGAGTTAGATTTCGATTCTAATACCATTTCAATATTTTCCAGTTCCAGTTAATGAGTTCGGTTCCCGAATCGATTCAGATTTCTACTCTAACTTATTTTAATTCCGTTTCAATATTTCGCATTTTCATTCAATGAGTTATAAATTCCAGATTCTATTAAATGAATTAGTTTTCAATTCTAACTCATGCTAAATCCATTTCAGTACTTCCCATTTCCATTCCAACGGTTGAATTTCTAGTCTAAGTGATTCAATTTTAATATTTTCCATTTGAATTAAATTTGTTTTAATTCTAAGTTGTTCTAATTTTAATACAACTTATTTTCCCGTTGCAATTGAATGGATTGGATCCAAAATTACACTAACTCCATTTCAATAATTTCCGTTCCAATCAGAGTTGGATTTCAATTTTTGATTCATGGTGATTCTAATTCTAATTCCATCTTCAGTCATCTTGATTTTACCCTTTTCAATCTTTCCAATTTTGGTGAATTATGCAACAATTACTCCTTTCAAATCCTATAAATTTCGTTCATGTTCACACGCCTCTTTAGTAACTCCACAGAAACACAAAGATAACAGTCACAAAACTGTTAACACACCTCCGTAGGCTTGGCGCAATGGCTTCGACTCTGATAAGCACCGTGAAGCTAAGCAAGGCTGAAACAGGCATCACCAGTAGCACTAAAATGGGTGCCCTCAGTTGAACAGGCGACCATCTGGCACAACTCAGACTGCCAACCCTCCAGGATCGAGGTTAAAAGGTGTCCAGTTATTGGATTCTTTTCGTCATGTTTGCGCTTAAGCCGAAAGCACCTGCAACTATGGGAAGCCGACGTCTCTTGAAGAGGCGTGCAAACAATGTGACACTATTACCTTCCAGCAAAGCACAGGTAAGTGTCGACCGGGAGGGCGTTATATATAGTGTACGTTCTATGATACATGTTAAACCCGGAAGTCTAAGATTCGTGGTTGGCAGGAGCTGAACCAGTTGAAGGAAAGATGTTTGAACAGAATGTACGGGAATTTATGCAGTGTACGAGAAAAAGTATTTTCAAAGGGAGAGAATATGAACCGTTGTAAAAAAGATTAACGGATAGGAACAAAGTTTAAGCGAAATATTATTGTTACATGTTAACATATTAGTATATTAATATATTAATATAGTAAAACCAATAACGATAATAATAATAGTTGTAATAATATTACTATTGCTATTATTATTTTTTCCCCGATGTAAATATGATCGATCCCTCAGGATTACAGAAACAGGGAAGCATCGTTCTTGAATGGCTAGCATTCATTATGATTGCTTTTTAACAGAGGCAGAAATAATCTCTCAGGAAAAAATTATGTTAGGAGTACAAAAGTCCATCTCTGAGAAATCAGGCCTCTTCACAGGTTTCATGACCATCTGGAAAGTGCCTCTTAATGCTCTTAATGACGTGGTGGCCATTATTACTTTCCCCCAAGGTAGGATAATATTTTTAAACCTCTGGTTTAAAAATCATCATCGTCGTCATCGTCATTACCACCATCCCCATCATCATCATCATCGTCGTCGTCGTCGTTCTGTCTACAATGAACTCATAAAATTTAGTTGCTGCGAGACGTGAACAATTTTGTTGCTATGGTGACATTCATTTATTTGACCCCAGAGACCAAATGAACCCCGCTGCAATGACGAATCATGACTCATCATGTGTATGAGTGACTACATGAATCTGGGTTGTTATGGAAACATTAACTCAACAGTAGTCCCTTAGCAATCCATTCAATTGTTAATTAAACTTCCGGGTTTTTATTAATATGCATAGTCTTTGTCTAAACTCTTTCATCGCGAACTTCTGTATTGTTATTACTGTATTATCTGTATGTACTGTACGTTTGGCGAAGTTACACTTTTGTAGAATGATTAGACATTTATAAAAAGGTGTTTAAATCTAACAGAGTTAATTTTTGAAACACTCTGGTGAATGGATAATGTCTATCTCTTGGGATCACTTTTAGGTAGGCTATGCCTACCTTGTATAACATTGCTATAACTAGTGTATTTGCCCGTCATATTATGACGTCATATTATAGGCCCATATGTATCGTTGGTTATCGCCGTCGTGAAGACCGCCGTCGTCAAGACAACGGTTTATGTTTCACAATAGAACAGAACCCGTTTGTGACGTAGCGTCCCCCGACAGACGGACACTATGTAGATATTATATGTATAGATAATAATCGTAATCGTTAACTCCAAATGATAATAGTAATAATAAATAATAAATAATAATAATAGTAATAACAACAAAAACAACAATAATTATAATAAATAATAACAATAGTAATAATAAATGTTATTATTTATGTTATTATAGGTCTACCTATATCACTGTTACTGTTATTGTAACTAATTAACTGATTGAAAAATCGATTAATTAATTATTGATTATTCCTCAGAGCATGTAGGGCCTACATGTAATCTCGACACAATAGGGGGCCTATATCTTTTTGGGAAATGCTCTATTGCCTAAAATTTCCCTTCCAGCTCTCGTTTTCCCTCTTTCTCTTCCATCTCTTCCTCTCTCTGCCCCTATTCCTTCCCTCTGTCCTTCTTCTCAGCCCATATTCTCATTTGCTACGAACCACGAAACAATAGCCAAATGGTTCTCATATAGGCTAATTTATCTCCTATGTTTTGTAGTTTTCGGGGCGATCCGGGTCACCCCATGTGCGAACTTTCCTTGTGTGGTCCCACTCAAGACCTCCCAGTAATCTCGAAGTCAACGGCCCTGTCAGCCATACAAAGTCCCTAAACCCCGGAGATCAATAATATAACATAACATAACAGTGGGTTACTGCTATTATTTTTTCCAAAACGGAAATACTCCACTTCTTAGAAACTTAGACTGAAGTCTGTATAGCGTCGCTGCCTTTTCTATCATTTGTAGGCCATATATTTTAACTGGTGAATTACAAGCGTCTTAATTCGAGAACGGAAAGTCATTAAGGAATGGACGAGCGATGACAAAACCATCTGAAAGTTGAATGAAAAGCGTCAAAACACTCGAAATCCTAAGAATAAAAGTTCAAAAGATATTACAGAACTGCTGTCAACTGCCTCTATAGCCATACAACGACTTTGAACCCTTTAATTACAGCAAATAGTTGTTTCAATTACTCTTCTCTTAAACACCTTTAAATCATGTTCGTTCAATGCAATATATTCGTTGTTTTCGTTTAATCGCGAACCCCGTCCCCATCTCTTTCAATAGCTTCCTGCTGGAAGGTCCTTGCTCAGAGGCTGCTGCTCCTATCCTTTTCGGAAGGACATTACTAGCCTTAAGGAAGACGTCCTCTTGCTACTGGTTATTTGTGGCGCCGCCTGGCTTCAAAGTGTGCCAGTGCTCTTGCATTGAATCAGCTGTCGGACTACTTCTCACCACTGCAGCTCGGAGTCGGCACCCCACGTGGACGAGAGGCAATATATATGAAACTTGACTATTCCTCACTAAGATTCAACCACAAGTCTTTGTGTAGCTCGACTTTAACAACGCTTTCAACAGCCTAAGACGCAAGCAAATGTTGGAGGCGGGGTGAATGTGGTCCCTGATTGCTATTTTGCCAATGGAATGCCTTCAGTCGATAAAGTATGGTGACTTATCTATCTTTTCCCAAACTGGCCCTCAGCAGGGTGACCCACTCGGCCCTCTCCTATTTTGTTTACCTTTGCAGCCGCTGCTTTCTCGCATGTTCTCTGCCTTGGTTTGGGGACAGGGCATATTTTAACTGTATAACTAGTGGGACAAATGTCCCAGTAGTCTTAGGATTTGTCCCAGTAGTCAGAGCGATTTGTCCCAGGCAATGTGTGTATAAAGTACAACTAGTGGGACAAGTGTTGCAAGAATTTAAAGATTTCTCCCAGTAGTATAATGAGAAGGTGTGACATTATTGTTGAATGACCCCTTGTTATTGGTTGTGATTGGGTGGGAGACCGAGAAAAGTTGTAAAAGAAGGCGATGACTAAAAAAAGGTCATAAACCTTTTTTGGAGATGAATTTTGAATTTTTTTTAGAAAAAGTCTAAAAGTTGTAAGTTTGTGAAGATTAATTCCTTAAAAAAGTTCTTCGACCAGATCATGGCCGACTTTCTCCGACCCACCTCTGAGAGACGAGTTCCAAAGAAAGATCATGAACTATACCCATGGCTGATTTTGTCCCAGTAGTCAAAATTCCTTAAAATATGCACTGTTTGGGGATATCTGGATAACCTAACATTGGGTGATAAAGCTTCAGTAGTAGCATGCGATGTTGAGCTCATTATAACTCATTGGGCTTGGCTCTCAACAGGTCATTTCACGAGATCCACATATTGCTTACCGGATCCTTTTTTAAATTGTTTCACAGTAACTGCACGTGACAACGCCTACATCTTTGGTGCAACCCTTTCGTTTGGTGAGGCCCTTAAGTCAGCACTTGAAGCCAGCTGTTTAGAACTTAAAGTATACTGTTGGAATATGACGATTGGCATCTGTAAGTAGTGGGGTTTTTCCATTACGCACCCTCTTCCTGTGACCCAATCAACACACAGAACGCCATCTGTTAATCGTCTTACACTTAGAGTGGCATCGCAGTTAGAACGAACCCTTCTGCTTGCCTACCTTTAGCAGTGGAACAACGTTCGATGGGATGTGGAGACCGGAAGCGGGAGCTGACAGTCGCCGATACAACCTGTTGTACAACGGACAAACGATATAAATATCATTATTATATTTAACAATATTGTTATTATTATTTTATTTGTTATTATTATTTATTTTTTTTATTTATTTTTTTGCCCTGAAGTAAACAGGATCCCTCAGAGACTTCAACATTATTTACAGTGTAGAATTGTCTCGAATGGGCCCTATTCGTCTAGTCGTCTAGTTCTACGACGTTGGTGAAGGTACCCCTAAAGGACACCGCGTTGAAACGTTAAATCGTAATCGCAATTATTATCATCATCATCATCATCATCATCATCATCATCATCATCATCATCATCATCATCATCATCATCATCATCATCATCATCATCATCATCATCATCATCATCATCATCATCATCATCATCATCATCATCATCATCATCATCATCATCATCATCATCATCATCATCATCATCATCATCATCATCATCATCATCATCATCATCATCATCATTATTAACAACAGAATGTCGATACGAACGATGATACAATATAATGATACAATGTATGCACGTATCTATACTTTTATAAAAAGTTTAGAAAATTATATATATATATATATATATATATATATATATATATCCATCGAAAGCATTATGAACATTGAAGGTGCGTCCTAACATAACTAGGAAAAGTAAAACGCAATTGAACTGTAAGAGCTAAAAAAATATCACGATTATACGAATACTAGTACACAGGTGAGTATGCATGTTTTGCACCAGCGATGTGTGTCTAACAATCTACAAGTATGCAAACACCTTCTATGCATGCCATACTATGCCCTACCTGTTGACGAGTATGCCAACAGCTACTAAGGAAGAATGCCATATTATGTCGTACCTGCTGACAAGTATGCCAATGGTCACTAAGGAAGTATGCCATATTATACCTTACCTGCTGACAAGTATGCCAGCGGCTACTAAGTATGCTACCTGTTCACGAGCTCGCCATCACTTGCATAGTACGCCATACTATGTCATGCCTCTTACGACGATGCTATAGCTTGCGAGCAAGTATGCCAAATTATTTGTTACCCATAAGGGTGTGTGCCACAGTCTGCCAAGTGAGTATGCCATACTATTTTTACCTGTCGACGAGTATACCAGCACGAATGGCGTTGGCAACGCTGCGGAATTTTGGTTTGTTTTCGTTGGCCTGGCGTTTCGTCGTGACAGTTGTGGGTCGGGTGAAGGTCATGGCCAGCCAGTCCCTGACCTCTGTCGGGACGGCCTCCGTTTCGACCTTGTTCAGCTCATCCTCGTCGTCACAGACACTCCTGAAAGACCATCAAAAACGTCACGCATATCAGGCGTCATGCATTTGGTTGATCACTAATACAAGCTGTAATTCATTTCTTCACAAATATATATATATATATATACATACATACATAGACCCCTATATATTTATATATAACACTATTAACTTCTACAGCGCCGGTGTCTAATGCACAAGGCATCAACCGATGGTTCACCAAATTCGAGCCGCAATCAGGTCAATATCAAGAAAGTCGGTTAGCAATTGCATTTCCTGGATCACATATTCACTCCTGCACTTAAAAAGTCGTTTATTAACTACTATTTTCAAACACTTATTTATTCACTCCTCCAATAACAGTGTCATTTATTAATTAATATATATACAAAGACTCATTTATTTACTACTGCAATTACTAAGTCATTTATCGACTGATATGTTCAAACACTCATTTATTCACTGCTCTAATTACTTACTTACTTAGTACTTAGCTATAGCTCTTACTGTAGCTGTAGCTCCAATTTCAGTGTCATTTAAAAATTAATATATACACAGACATTTATTCGCTACTGCAATCACTAAGTCACTTATCAACTAATAAATTCAAACACTCATTTATTCACTCCTCCAATTATAGTGTCATTTATCAACTAATATATTTAAATACTCATTTATCCACTAACACAATTACAAAGTCATTTATCAACTAATATATGCATGCATTCGTATATTCACTAGTTTAATCACAAAATCAATTATTAACTATTATATTCACTCCGTCACTTATTCAATGACGTGTTTATTCGCATAAGTGAACGGAGACTGAAATAAATTATCATCGAGGCACTTATTCTTCACTGCCGCTAGATCATTTAATTACGAATGCAATTATTAATGCATTAACAAATGAAGTTACTTATTCACCAATTCACTTTTCCTCACCTATTCACTAATATACTCACTCACTTGTTCACTTATGTCCTTACTCACTTATTCACTGATGCACCAATCCACCGATGCACTTGTTTACTTTTTCAGTGATGCAATCACTCACGTTTTCACAGACTTATTCACTGATGCTTTTAATCACTGAAGCATTCTAATCACTCATTTGCTGATGCTCTCGCTTACGCACTGATGAACTTACTATTTTATTTTCTAGCGCAATTACTTACACATTTGCGAATGTAAATTTTCTTAACTTTCGAACTGAACTGATCCTCTACTGAATACTGATAATTATAATAATGTAACAGTTAAGTCTTTCAGATTGTAACTGCACAAGTAGGTAGACATTTTATAGTCTTCTTTACGATACTGAACTTAGTCCAGTTGAGGACAGAATTAAGCTAAAGATCCGCCTCATGGAAAGTGCTACGATAATAATCGATGCTGCATCAGATAGCTCTGCGTTCCTGTAGCCATCCAGCCTGATAGATGTTCGTTGCGTTCAACGGCCTGTGGGGACTTGCTGGACCCGCGTTTCCGAACAAAGATGCGGAACATCTCTCTCTCTCTCTCTCTCACTCTCTCTCTCTCCCCTCTCTCTCTCTCTCTCTCTCTCTCTCTCTCTCTCTCTCTCTCTCTCTCTCTCTCTCTCTCTCTCTCTCTCTCTCTCTCTCTCTCTTCAACTTTCTCTCCTATCATTCATTTATTCACTCGTTCGTTCAGCCATTTATTCTGTCACTAACATCCCTCCCATTTATTCAATTTCCATTCATTCTTTCATTTATTAACTAATTCGTTCCGCCATTTAGCTATTCCATCATTCCTTCAGCCCAACACTTATTCACTCCATGACCTGTCGAGTTCATTCAGTTCTGAACTTCACACTCATCTCTTTCAACCTGCAAGTCCATCATCGCCTGGCTTCTGGTTTCTGCGATCGATCGGACTTTGATCTGGCTTCTTATCCAATGGATAATTATTTATTTCTGTGGCTTCATTGAAGCGATCATTAATTGTGCATAATGATAATGATATTAGGTTCAGACTAGTCATTCTCAAGCACGTCCAACGCCCCTTCCACCACCACCACCACCACCACCACCACCACCACCACCACCACCACCACCACCACCACCACCACCACCACCACCACCACCACCACCACCACCACCACCACCACCACCACCACCACAGCCACCACCACCACCACCACCACAGCCTCCACCACATCATCACCACCATCATAGCCGCTTCCACCCCATCACCACCACTTCCACCAGCATCACCATCATCGCTCCTTCCACCACCAACCACCATCACCTACTGTACACTTACATCATCCTCAACGTCACTTCCACTACCATCACCATCATCGCCGCCGCCGCTTCACCACCATCACTTACACTTCCACCACCACAACCGCCGCCTCCATTACCGCCACCTTCTTACACACATAATATAATAATGTACTCTGAGAAAAGCTATATCGCCACTGCGTCAAGGCTCAAGACATCAGCTGATGGTTTCCTTGAAGCAAAATCGTCGTGAAAGCTAAGTTCCAGGGTGAGTCTGATCGTAAAGCAAGCATCATTAGCAAACTACTCTCATCATCATCACCATCTTTGTTAACCACAATCATTTATTATTATTATTATTATTATTATTATTTTTTTCCCCGAGGTACATATGATCCCTCGGGAGTTCAAAAATTAGGGGGCATTGTTCTGGAATGGCTAGTCTTCGCAGATGGTTTTTATTATTATTATCATTATTATTATTATTATTATTATTATTATTATTATTATCATTATTATTATTATTATTATTATTATTATTATTATTATTATTATCGCGCATTTATTAAGCGCCACTATATAAATGACCAAGCATCAATCGATGGCGCTGAGCAATTGTGAATTAAGGACTTGCTCGAGGTCCCTACACAGTAGCCCTCGAACCCGTACCCTCAGCGTTACAAGGCACGCGCTCTAACCAATCGGCTAATAAATATCCAGCACCGTCATAATCATCATTATCATCACTGCCATCATACGGCGACAAATTCTCAGCGGAATCAGATGATTGCCTCCAGGGCATGCGCAGATCGTCTGTTCCGCCAACTTCCGGCTTCCGATGACGCAAGTCGATAATATTCGCTTCCGGTTACACTCTTCTTCCCTGTTCTTGCCCTGTGCGCTGTTACAAGACACGGAGAAGGCGTCGAAACTTCGAGGTCAGGGTTGTAACGAGACACCGACCGTAATTTCGAGACGGTATATTACCACCGAGGTCTGTTACCTGTCAGTGTCTGTGTCACCGAAACCTCACTATTCCATTCATTCTCTTCTGCCAGACTCACTTCTCATGTGTACACACTTGGCTCTCATGTGATGGTCCTCATGCACATGTGTACACACTTGGCTCTCATGTTATTGTCCTCATGCACATGTGTACACACTTGGCTCTCGTCTTATGATCCTCATGCACATGTGTACACACTTGGCTCTCATGTTATGGTCTTCATGCACATGTGTACACACTTGGCTCTCATGTTATGATCCTTATGCACATGTGTACACACTTGGCTCTCATGTGATGGTCCTCACGCACATGTGTACACACTTGGCCCTCATGTTGTGATCCTCATGCACATGTGTACACACTTGGCTCTCATGTTATGATCCTCATGCACATGTGTACACACTTGGCTCTCATGTTATGATCCTCATGCACATGTGTACGCACTTGGCTCTCATGTTATGGTCCTTATGCACATGTGTACACACTTGGCTCTCATGTTATGATCCTCATGCAAAGTGCACGCACCGCGTTCATTACGTCATCTGTCGTTAAATTATTGAACGCCGCTATCTAATGACCAAGCATCAATCGATGGCACTGACCAATTGTGAGTTAAGGACTTGTTCAAAGTCCCTACACAGTAACCGTCTCAGGGAGGAGGCTCGAACCCGCACTGTTAGCGTTACAAGACCAGCGATCTAACCAATCGACTACCGAGTTCCACAATCAGTAGTAGTATCAGCAACAAGTGCTTGTGTTGCCGCTCTTGGTCACAAACGACCACTTCGTGTACCATTTATGGGGGTCAGACAATGCAGTCTCTCGCTTCAGGCCACAGTTGAAGACTGCACTAAATTCGGACAGTTTGTGTAGATAAGAGTCTGAATGGTATCTACTTTTACGAGTCTGAAGTCGGAGTTAAAATCAGACCACGAGATGGCTATCGAGATATCTAATCCACCGGAGGCGACTTGTTCTGCGTCAATCTCAGTCGATGTCAGAGACGTTCAAGAACGGCGTTCTCTCAGGGTACACCGATTTATCTGGATAACACTTTACGGGTATGCGCGATGCTCTAATGTTTTTAGCACTGGGCTGTCAACCCGAAGACTGGGGGTTCACACACCCTCAAGGGCAGAGGTTTTCAAGAATGCTGTTTTACTAGAACCCTAAGGCAAATCAGCCATTAAATAACTATTCCAACCTACATACATTGTCAACTCAAAGTTTGGGGGGTTCATAGTACACACACGCAAGGGCAGAGGCTTTCGCGAATTCTCTTTCAATAGAATCCTGTTGCAAACTCGATTATAGACAGCTATACCAAGGTCTCTCAAAGAACATACATGGTAGCGGTGCGATTTTACCCACGTCATATCGTCACGCCGTAGGTATTATTACCCTGTGCAGCGTAAGTTCTCCAGCTGTCTTAATGTGCACGTGTTTAGATCAGTCAGACATCCATATATGCAGCGCTTTAGTGACGTACTTAAAAGGCGCTACATTAAGTATCTTGAAACATACATACACACATACTTGGGAACCTAACTTCGACTCTGACGTTGAGACCGGGAACTTATCCATTTGGACCACCACCAACTCCCAAAATCCTTTCGAGTGTCTTTTCTCGCTGAGAAAACGGCCTCCAGGTCCAGACAGAGAAAAAGTGGACCTCATTGAGATCGCATTAATCCGCGAGACCTATTGTCCTCCACCGTTCTGATATCGCCTCATCCTCTGGGGACACTTTGATTAAAACTTCGAGGTATCTCGAACGACATTAAATCTGATACGAAAGCAGCGATAAACGAGCAACGAAGAGGATCTTTCCCCAAAGGGGACGAACCAACCCATCAATACGATAACGCGATGCTACCACAAGAAACAACAGACGCAGTGCGTATGTCCAATTCTTTTGCATCGAAGACGTTCAGAGAGTTGATAATTAATCAAACCTTTTGATCATAGATAAGCCGAATAATGAGACTAATTGATAACTGTAGTCGTGATCACAACTTTATATAGCGCCTCTTAAAGAGAAACGTCAGAGGCGTTTGATATTTTTGGTCGTAGGTGTCTTCATACATACATACATACATACATACATACATACATACATACATACATACATACATACATACATACACATACATACATACATACATACATACATACATACATACATACATACATACATACATACATACATACATACATACATACCTACATACATACATACATACATACGTACATATGCGTATATAATGGTAAGCACCAAAAATTGCAGACACACGTACAATGTACGATTGTACGTGTGTCTGAATATCCCATGTGCACACATATTTACTAACACACACATCTATTATTATTATTAAGGAACATTTATATAGCGCCCCTTCAATGTATGCATGTTTATTGCTAAGAAAACACGATCTACTTAATTTTTATCTCGACCCTCAAACGCAGGACGGAATTTGTCACCCAGAAGAAGCCGTACCCCCATTAGTTCTGTGTATACCCCACTGAACAGACATTTTACCCATACATCTTGCTCTGCATATATTTCTGGTTCTGGAAATCTCCCACTGAAGATACATTTTCCCTATTTTACGTCACTTCTGCCGTTGCGCAATTCCTTCCCACTGGTTATGGGATTATTTCCCATGCAGCCTAGCTCAAGCCACTCAATAATTCTAACAGTTAATGGCAATTCTAGAAGAAATCAACTGAGGTATACTTAAAATACACAGAAAACGAAACACATTGGCCTAAATAGCACAAACAAAATCAAAACAACCACAGCTCTAACTCCAGTTGTAACATCGTTCTATCATGCATACGCCTACACACTAAATATAGGCCTATATCTGGGGGGGGGGTCCATAGAGTAGTGGTAACATCACTGGCGTGAAGACCAAGAGGTATCGGGATCGCTTCCCGCTACCCTCCCAAATTTAGGTCCACTCAGCCTTTCATTCGCGAGATGGCGCGTTGTTTAAAATTAGATGTAGGACGTCATGGGCGCCTTGCATGGCTGCCGTGTACAGTTAAATTCGACTCCTGTAATAACTTGTGATCATCCGTTCATACTGATTTGTAATCATACTGCGTTATTGTCAGTTTGAAGATATTAAACGAAGATTATTATTATTATTATATCACCAGCACAGTTACAAAACAAGACACCTATATGGTCAGGTATTTACATTACAATTATTGAATAGGCAGCTTTTTTATCGTACTAGAGAAAACGAAACACACAGGCCTAAATACATCAAGGCATTAATTAACGCCTCGTGAAAACTAATTAAAGCCATCACACATTGGCTGTCTAATTCAGGTATACAGGTGTCATTTAAGATAATTATTATAAGGCGACAAAATGAAAACGATAGGACCTGAATGTACTGAAGAAGTCACCTCTGTAATTAGAAATAGTTACGAACATCGCAAGGAGCCGTCAGCTCGCACCTAAAACTCTGTGACTTCGAAATATACCTCCTGCTATCTAGAATATTACTTTTTAAATCATAAAAAATAATTCAGTATCTCAAAACTCTATAGGCTTAATCGTTTATATCCTGAAATTGAAACCTCTGTCTTAAAAATTCTTCCTCGCATCTATGATCTTAACAATCACATTTGTGTCCGAAATTGTATTCTTCCTCCTACATTAACTCATGTGGTCGCTTTTCTAATTATCTGAGCAATGTTCGCTTATTGATTAACTTTATTCTTAATGATTTGAACATTTTGTGATGAAGTTACAAGGCGCTATAGGAAATGTGTCGATACATACACATATACATATATGTGTGCATATATATGTCTACGTACGTACGTATGTGTCTGTACATTTATCTAACGGATTTTCTTAACCTGAAATGCTGCGAATCCATGAAACTGAACTAAACTTTGAAATTTGACTAAACTCATCTCCGTCATTTTGTGGCATCAATTGAGGTATATTAGAATTCCCATCTCTCCAATTCGCTACCCTCTAGTAACTAGGCAAATTGTTTCGTTTGAATAACCAAAATATGAGGATTAGGAAAGACTGATATTTCTTGTTTCTAAACGCACTATAGCTGCAGCCGCTGACGTCAACCTTTGCGTAGCTGACAGGTATACATGAAGCACTGGTGATTGAATGAAAATTTCAAATATATATCGTCGAAAATTTTCAACTTAAAGGTGTCCAAACAAAACCGAATATACGTATTAGTATCCACTTTTAAGCAACATTCTGGCCTGACTGGGCAGTTGACATCGGCCCTAGGTATTTTTAATTCACAGAAAAACTTCTGATTGAACTAAACTTATGATGAGGCTATAATATTATATAGCGCCTAGAGAATCGCGTTAGATGTGGTTTAGAAGCGGATGCTAATATTAGCATTGGTTTTTTCGGTGTTTAGCGACATCTTGGGTCTGCCAGATCTGTTGACGTCGACCTTTGTGTATTAAAGTTAAAGCATGTGGAGTTGGATGGATAGATCCTGAGTTTAATAACATCTTATGGCAACAAAGGCCGTTGGCGTCTACAGATTTTTTTTAAATATTACAGCTCTCAACGCTAGCTGTCTATTACTGAAGTTACTGACGTCACCCTTTACTACAACTGAACGAAAATTTCATATATAACGTCGAAATTTTTCTACTTAAAGGTGTCCAAGTTTGCCGAATATGCGTATTAGTATCCACTTGTAAACAACATTAATTTTTAGTTTGCCAGGGCAATAATTATTGACATCGACCTTAGCTATTTTTAATTCACAGAAAAACTACTGCTTGAACGAAACTTATGACTAGGCTATAATATATATATATACATATATATAGAGAGAGAGACAGACAGACAGACAGACAGACAGAGACAGAGAGAAACAGAGAAACAGACAGAGAGAGACAGAGACAGACAGAGAGAGACAGAGAGATAGACAGACAGACAGACAGACAGACAGACAGAGACAGAGACAGAGAGCATAGAAGAGTGCGTTAGATGTGCCTTAGAAGGGGATGCTGAGATTAGCATTGGTATTCGGTGTTTAGCGACATCTTGTGTCTGCCATATCTGTTGACGTCGACCTTTTTGTATTAAAGTTAAAGCATGTGTAATTGGATGGATAGATCATGAGTTTAACAACATCTTATGGCAACAAAGGCCGTTGACGTCGACAGTAAGTTTGGTATATTGCAGCCCTGAACAATAGCTGAAGTGAAGCTATTGAACTGAAGTTAAGAATATATAAATTTTGGATGTGCGACTTAAAGGTGTCTAAAGAAAGCCAAACATATGTGACCCCAGCTGAGAAAAAGACAACTCCTCGGGAGTGGACTTAAGATTCTCCATTAGCTCATACCTTAAGGAAAAACATTTTCGTGATACATGGTTCAAAATTTATGCACTTTCAACGAAAAATATTAAATTATTTGGTAAGAAATCGCCTGTTAAATATTCAACCTGTCTCGACATGATGCGTTAATGACAGTAAATGGCCTTATTACATAATGCGGCATAATAAGTCGTGAAGCCAGTGATGTCGATGCATTAATTATACGCAGAAATCAATGTTCACGGTCCCAGGGAAAGATCACTTACCGGCTGATCTAGGACGCGACAAGTGGTCCATTTGCTCGGTTGAGGTCAGGAACTAACCAGCGTTTATCGCTAGATCCAGAGGCTGTGACAGCCGTTAAAATGTTTAATTTAGGCCTACCTTCTTAGAGATTGCATGGTGATTTCATTAGCCATTGGATGGATTCCAATGGTTTATCAATATCTTATGACATCAAAGCCCGTTGCCGAAGATTGAAATTTTGTATACACTTTGTATACATCGTTGGAAGATATTGTATTGGCACACCTGATGATGATGGTGGTAGTTGCTGCTCAAAGATGCTGTGTCAAAACAAAGATGATTAACGTCCTCCTCCTTTATCCAGGCTAGGGACTGGCACTACCAGTGGCGTAGTTGGAATACCAGAACAAAGCCGTGATCAGGCCAATAAGGAATAAGGAAATAATTTTAAGGCGTTTAAAGGAGGCCTTGTGTATGACGCTTTAAACCAAATTATCAATGTACACTGTACAGCGTTGCATTAGAATGTAGTAGTTGTTGTTGTTGTTCCCAGTGTTTAACGACATTTTGTGGCTTCCAGGACCACTGACGTCGCCCTCCTCCTTTCTCCAGACATGGGAATGGCATGCCCTACAGGTACGCCCGAATAAAAAAAACTGTAGAAGCCGAGTTAAAGGTGTCTTAACAGAGCCCCAGAATAGGCTACTGTTAGCATGAAGTTCTTTAGAGGCGGCTTACGGCTTATGTGCGAATGTTTTTATAGGCCTATGTTTATGTAGGCTACACCAAAATGCGGTTCGCAATTGGTTTAATAAAGAATATTCTATTCTATTCTATTCTATTCTATTCTATTCTATTCTATTATGGCTTACACGGCCATTGACGTAGCCGTAGTGTACTCTGCGACCTGCTACAATTTGTACACTATAATAGTGGTCGAACGAAGTCTGCCGTATAACTCATCACTCATCCATTAAATCTACTGTGATTAATCGCAAAACAATTATTGAAAGCCAGTACATGAACAGAATGATGGATATACAGAGGGATGGACGATGACCGTATTCCCGGTTAGGATTTGACAGATTGACGCAGGCGCTATACAAATTATCCCGCTACAATTAGGTTGGCATGACCAGCTCACAGTAAAACGAGACGCAGATAGGCTATCGGGCCGGGATGGAACAACCAGGTCACCCTGTGCAGCTTGGCGAGGAAATCTAGGGTCCCATAAACACAACTCCCTGAGATAAGATGTAGCACAATCGGCAAGGCTCCTTAGCTCCGTGAACATTTGCACCGGCAACCAGTGCAATTCCTATCGGTTGAAGCTGGATATATGCCCAGACATTTGTAGACATCCATCCGACATTCCAGAGAGACTGCTCTTGGTCAATGCGGGAAGGAGTTGCTCTGCTATCTGCGGCGCGTCTAGCAGATCTACATACTTGATCCTAACGACTACTTTTAAACTAGAATACTAGATACAATAGGCCCTAACATTTATTAAATAAATTGCTAAGTAATTAGCGCGCTCTCGTGAATAAGCTGGTGCCCTGCACTTAGCTCTTAAGCAGTGCCTTAGAAATCTTGCGATTTAGAAACTAGAAGCAACAAAGAAAAGTGAATCTGCAGCCGGAAGGATAACGACAAGAAAAAGATACGAAACAGATTAAGAACCTAATGCAAAATCATTGCAAAACTTCGCTTAGACATGTATGTATGTAAACACTGGTTAAACCCCCAAGGGCTGACATCAGAATACACTTTGCCGACGTCTTGAACTCGAGTCTCGTCTTCTCTCGCAGCTACTAAGTCTTGGACTATTGGTCTTGGTCTTCTCTCGGAGAGACTTGGTCTTGGTCTCGGTCTCGGTCTCGGAACTGGAGGTCTCGGGTCTCGTCTTCGTTTCAGTCGTAAAGGCCTTGTGGACATCCGTGTTGGACGTTACTTAGGATGCACTATTCATTGGCTAGACATATACATACATAATACATACATATTTACATGCATACATACATCATACACACACATACACACATGAATGCATACATACTACATACATGCATGCATACTTCCATGTTGGCACGCATACATGCATGCGTACACACGCACAAACATACCCCGACACATACATATACATATTATTATATACATACATGCATGCATACATACATACAAATATACTCATACATGCATACCAAATATACACACACATGCACAGTGGCATACAGACAAACACTGAAACACATAGGCTACACACATATATTTATTCATTCATGCAATACAAGAGCGGCATTTCCAGGGTGAGTGACCAACTGGGTATTCATTACTATGTGCACGGACATTTCCAGGCAGAATGGTCAGCTGCTCAAAACGCTGCCTACGGCGACCACAGCTGCTGTTCACCTCATAGAACGACGATAATACTCGTCGCTAGGGACGCCAGTTGGCAAACAGGGAAGCCAACGAAGGCTAGTGATATATATATATACATATATATATATATATATATATATATATATATATATATATATATATATATATATATATATATATATAGAGAGAGAGAGAGAGAGAGAGAGAGAGAGAGAGAGACAGAGAGAGACAGACAGACAGACAGACAGACAGACGGACGGACAAACAGAGAGACAGACAGACAGAGATGAAGGCAGGGAGAAAGAGAGAGGAGAGACATTGAGCAGTGAGAAAAAGACAGAGAGACAGAAAATAGAGGGAGGGAGAAAGAGGGGTGAGGGAGACAGCGGCACAGATAAGGAGGGAGGGAGGGAACACAGAGAGATGCAGATATACAGACAAAGACAGATAAAGAGGGATGGAGGGAGGGAGAAAGAGAGAGGGAAAGACAGACAAGAATAGACACAGGGAGACAGACAGGGACACACATAGAGGTATGGAGGGAGGAGAAAGAGAGGGAAGGGAGATAAGCAGACGAGAAAGGAGGGAAGGACGTAGGGTTAAGGAGACAGAGAACCAGACTTACCAGAGAACGATTGGCTGCGTATAATTCAAAGGTCCGCCTTCAAAGAAGTTAATTATGACCGTACCCAACTGAATCAGCCAACAGACAACATAGGACTTTACAAGAGGCAGTGTCTGTCTGTCTGTCTGTCTGTCCGTCCGTCCGTCCGTCCGTCCGTCCGTCTGTCTGTCTGTCTGTCTGTCTGTCTGTCTGTCTGTCTGTCTGTCTCTAACTGATCGTTGAGTTCGTTAAGAGTGACCAGCACCTTTGATGTTCAGTGTATATTTTGAAGCTGTTATATCTTGTCTGTCTTTTACAGAGAATGCGTGTCAGTTTTTACGTATGTTTTCTCAGGAATTTCTATGTTTTAGATACCTCGATGCGATGACATAAGACAATCATTAGGTACTCAAAGAACTATGCTACACAAAGTCGTTCAACGAAGACTCCGATGGTTTGGACATGTAGAGAGAATGCCAGTTGACCGAATCCCACACAGTGCACTACATGCAAGATTCGACGGTAAACAAACAAAGGCAGACCATGACTACGATGGATAGATAATATAACTGAGGACATAACATCAGTTGGACTAACACTAAGGGGGGGGCACTGGACTTGACAAATGACCGAGGACAATGGAGATCATTTATTTGTACCCATAGCCACCAAATTACTGGTGTAAGGAACTGATGATGACGATGATGATGATGATGATGATGACGATGACGATGATGATAATGACGATGATGATGATGATGACGATGATGATGATGATGATGATGATGATGATGATGATGACGACGACGACGACGTCGACGATGACGATGACGATGACGATGACGATGACGATGACGATGACGATGACGATGACGATGACGATGACGATGACGATGACGATGACGATGACGATGACGATGACGATGACGATGATGATGATGATGATGATGAGATCATGAGTGTCCAGAGGGGGCATTAGCCCGGATTTTGCAAATATTTTACAAAAATAAAATCTCATTCTTATGATTACTACAACAGTCCCAACACGATTTTTAATGCTAAAAGCACTTAATTATTTAGGTAAGTCCTTGACCATTATTTATTTTTTAAAGTTGTCACGTGTTCTGTGTTCATGAATATGCAAAAACGTCACTTTGCTCCCCTACAAAAATGTTGCTCTCCCTAGAAATATTTTGCCCTCATAGAAAAATTCCTGCGGACGCCATGATGATGATGCATTTATGACGAATGCCTAGGGACCCTTACTATATCACCTTTCAAGTACCTCTCAAAGCCTAGTACAAGTATGCGTGTGTTAGTATGTTAGCATGCTTGAATGAGTGTACATACTCGTATATATGTCTCTGTGAAAGTACGCGTCCATATGTTTTGTTTGCGATACTATGTTTCCGTAAGTGTGTTTATTCATTGGCATATCAACATGTCCGTGTAAATGTATGTTTCTGCATAGATCCGCATAAAATGTTTGTACGCTTGTGTGAAGACTAGTCTGTCAAACTGTGTAAATATGCTTGTATGAAAGTATGCGTCGGTATGCTTGTCCGCGTGAAACTATGTCTCCGTATGCCTATACGTGTCCGTTGAGTATGTTTGCTTGTACGCCTGCCTTTCGGCGTTTACAGCCCCGTTTGTGCGTTTGTGTTTATGTGGTTCTGGGTATAAAGCATAGATAATGGCTACGTTGCTTGTACGCTGCCTTGGCAAACATGAAGCAGGCGTCTGTAGCGAGAAGTATCCGATGTTGTATTGAAGCCGGCGGCAGCGCTCTAAGCCCTGCCTTCAGGTCCAAGGCTTTCTCAAGGGTCGCTGCCAGCCGATGCCAACGTGTGACGCAGATTTTCACAAGTGGTCGTCGTCTAAGGCCTTTCCCTCTCCCATGCACCAACGAAATAAATCGGCGGCCACCCACGACGACGACAACACGCGATGACGTCATGGCTTTGTCATCGGTGACGACAGTCGTCACGTGGACACTCGAAACGGATGGCGAAACTGACCAATTATTATGGTTAGCAGAAGCAATAATCAATAGAGCGATTAGGAAAGCAATAGTCGGCCTATTAACAATCGGTCCAGGGATCAATCACGAAATCAATAATCAAAAGCAGTGACTCTTAAAGCGAAAGATAATCGCTCTCTATTATTGCCTATTTTTGCATATAATACACAAGTCTCCTCGCCTATTAATAAATACATTTATATTTAAAAACAGAACGCATGAAGCAGAAGTAGGCCTAGTCGACTAATAATAATTATCGAGCAAAGGCCACACGCGCACTAGCATACATACACCATTACGTCATATATGGCTATCTGAAGAATATATATATATATACATTATATATATATAATACATCCATATTATCTACGTATATATATATATATATGTGTGCGTATATTATTATGCATACATTATATACGCGTAGGTGCGTGTGTGTATGTGCGTGTATGTGTGTATTCGTATTTCTAAGTGTATATATGGAGCTCCGTGCCACTTTTCATTCGCGCTCAATAACTCTGTCGGAGTAATTTATTCTGCGCCAGGGACACAATTGCATTCGTTCTCTTTTCAATCGTCTCGCAATTTCCTTTGTCACGCCATCTTGTAGTAAAGTAGGGTTAAAATTAGTCATTCATTCTGCGCCCTAATGAAGCAAGACAGGTATTGCACATACTTTGCCGCACGGTCGTCTTATCTTCGTTAGTGCGCTGGGTCTGTAATCTGACGGTTGAGAGTTCGAGTAACCTAAACGAACTCCGTCCTTTAGTCCTCTCCCTCTGTTGCTTTCCTTTAAATCCTTTCCCTTTCAATCTTCTCTCCCTCTCTTCCTCTCTTCCTCTCTCCCTCCTTCTCTCTCTCTCTCTCTTTGTCTCTAACTGTCTCTGTCTCTGTCTCTCTCTTCGTCTCTCTCTGTCTGTCTGTCTGTCTCTGTCAGTCTGTCTCTCTCTTTGTCTCTTTCTTCCTATCTCTGTTTCTCTGTCTGTCTCTGTCTGTCTCTGTCTGTCTGTCTCTTTCTCTCTCTTTCTCTCTCTTCCTCTATCTCTCTTTCTCTCTCTCTCTCTCTGTCTCTCTCGTCCCCATCCATCAAAACAAACCCAGCATCTTCTTCCTCATCCCCCATTTTCATCCACCTTCTTCCCTCTTCTTCCTCCTCTTCTTCCTCTCTTCCTCGTTCTCTTCCAGGTCCTCGCCACCGACAAACTCTCCTCTGACATATAATTCTCGAAGTCACCCATCCAACACCAGAGGACCGGCGACCGGTCATTAATCAACCCCGCTTCATTTTATACCCAGCGACGCCACCCACTTCCGGTCCTGCCAGCAAAGCATCCGGTTAACCGCTCACCCACATAACCCACCATTTTACCCACCACTCACTCACCGACTCAACCACCGACCCACGTGTCAGCGCCATCGATATATCATCCTCATCGATGTATCGTTGCGCGCCCGTTATAAGCCGAACTATTTACGACCGCGCAATCATTTCCTCCTTGACTTTCTGTAAGTTCCGCATTTATCACTCGGTGGAGTTTCGAATCAGACCACAGTTATATATATATATATATACATATATATACATACATACAATCATATATATATGTATGTATATATATATATATATATATCTCTCTCTTTGGGACTGGGTGCAGTTCTAGACTCTAGAGCCCACTTCATTTTCGAAAGTATTTCCTAATTCATTCAACCCTCTGTCTTCACTACTTTGTCTGCAGTCTGTCTGTCTGTATGTACGGATGTCTGTTTCTCGTACACTCAAAATATATTACGAGGTAAACTCCAATGCTTTCATGCTGAAGATGGTGTAAATTCTTAAAATTTCTTTTTTAACTCTACTAAAAGAAATTAAGTGACACTGGTTGTTCGTTTCTTAGAAACTATTTAACATAAAGCTGCACAAAACAAAACTAATGACGTGTGTACTAGGGTGGCACTCAAAAAATAAATTTCAAATTCTTACCTTCCCACCCCTTAATTCTGTTAATTTTACATAAAGATTAAAGCACACAAAGTTTTGGAATATTAAAACAACATTTACTGGTAGCTCAACAAAGTCAAAGTTTGAATATTTTATATTTATTATGCATTGCGACAAATTAGTGAAATGTTAAATTTGACTTTTCTATAATGATCAGTTATTCACTATGGAAGTAAACTTTACCTTCCCAAGTTTCCATGTTCTATTGTTCTCACTAGGTTAGTCAATATTGGTTATTATATCAGTAAGACAGAACACAACTTTTTGAAACATTTCAGTAAATTATTGTCTGGTGCTTTAACACTGAACAATGTCTAAGTTCGATACTTTTTAAAAAGATGTGTCTGACTGCAAAGTTAATGTCCGAGCAGAGTTGATTTGTTGGCATTAGGAAAGGTCTGCCGATGCTTCTCTACCACCTGCAACAGGTACTGCTGCTGCTCCTCCTGGTTGGTGATGACACTGTTGAATGACTGGACAAGTGCAACACAGCGCTCCGCAGCATCGGTCTGAGCTTCAGTGTAGGCCTCAATATTTTCCCATGTGCTGGGATCGTGTATGAGGAAGTCTTGCGGGATGTCAACAGCAGTGAACAGTGTACTGGTGTGATGAGACACGAAGTCACACAGCTGCTTGTCTTGGATGTCTGCTGCCGTGAGAGGATGGTCTGGGTGTCCGGTCTTTCTCAGAGATAAACCATTGCTATCTTCATTTCAACCCGCACATTGGGATCAAAAAACGCAAGCCGTATTAGAACTTCGCTCAAGTACCACAAATGACCCCAGAATGACTTAATTGCAGCCTTGGAAATTGCTTCATTTGTCTCCCCGTAGCTGTACAAGTATAGCGTAGAAGTTGCAAATCATTCCGTGGTGCTGATGTAGCACTCGCACATATATACCATGCCTTCAAATACATCTTGAGCACAAAGATGCAGAACTCTCCAAGTGCAGATAGTTCACGTGCTGTTAACTTGAATTGCGAGCGGAATATGAATATCTTCAGACTGTAAATGAGCTTTG